>JASDQU010738978.1:33873-45915 GCA_032191745.1 Picea mariana | reverse complement strand
TTTGGTCTTTGAGAAAGTAAAAACCAGTATGGTACTGGCGCGGTGGAAGTTAACACAACCATTCCATGTCCCTTCCACCACCTCTCATTAGCCATTGTGGTCTCTTTTAGCACATCCCCCTCCCAGCAGTCATGCAACACATAATCATAACATAATTTACATTCATCGACCTTTTATACAAAGGTCCGTCAAATCAAACATTCACATCTTTGAGTTTGCCATAGTTCTTGGCCAATATAGTTATTTTTACAGACTGGGGGAAACAGGGTGTTACAGATATTGTTGTTGAAATAATGTAACTGCAAAGAGAATTCTTATTATTATTGATATTTTATTTATAGGATCAATCCCCATTGTGGATTGATCATGTCGGATATTGTAATAGGACCAAATCCCCTTTTGTGGATTGGTCAACAGACAATTATAATAGGCAGAATAAGAAGTTGACCCCAGCAGTTAATAAGAAGACCCAGAAATATAATAAAGGTGGGTTTACCCACCTAGATTGAGAAGTCGGCCCTGCCAGTGAAGAGACACTTCACACATGCCAAAACTTGTATAAATAAAGGAGGCTAGCACCTCATTTGATCATAACTCACTTGCTTAGTTTGAGAGACAAGTTCTGATCTATTACCAACAAAGGAGAGAGAGAGAGTGGCGCATATCTAAGAGAGGAATTTATGTATTAGCATAAGAGATCTCTTGGCATTGTATTGGCTATCTATATTAAGGAAGTTTTGTTGGGTTTTCTTTCCCTAGAGGGTTTCCCAGGATAAATGTTGTGTCTCTTGTGATTGTGTATTTATCAGTGATCTTGGATTATGCTATTGTTATCTAATGAAATGCAAACATCGATAATAATGGCATAAACTTTAACATGGTATCAAAGCCAAGTTGAAGGAAGCATCTTTCGCAAGAGAAAAACCTCACTATTGTCGTACCTGCAAATTAGGGTTTTTCAAAAGTGAAACGTTTCATCCCTAAAACTATCTAGAAAGTTGTGCCCTCCCTTAAGGATCAATTTGGCATCATCGGCACATCTTTTCAGTGGCTAGATCTCCCAGAAAGTGAAACCCTAGTTTCACTAAGTACCAGAAAACCAGTAACAGAAGTACCAGAAGTACCATAGTACCAAAGATACCAGAAGCACCAGTCCTCCACAGATCAGATTTGAAGGGGAAAAAGTTGGATTTTCTCAGATCTAAACACACCAGGCAGCTCGCCTTAGCCAAGCGCATCTCCTGGTAAGTTCAAATTTTGATTTTGAGCACTTTCATTTTTCGGTCATTTTCCTAGGTCCAAGTAAAAGATGTATGCAAGCATTAAGCTTGTTGACAAGTTAGAAGGAGTGGAAAACTAAAGTGCCTAGAAGTATAGGATTGGCCTCATTCTTGAAGAGATTGACCTAGCAAGATTCGTCAAGGAAGAATTGCTGGAACCCAAAGATGCTGCAGAAAAGGCAAAGCATCAAAAGGACATAATAAGGGCCAAAAGAATCATTGCAGATTCAATCAAAGACCATCTAATCCCTTATGTGTCATCTAAGAAGACCCCGAAAGAAATGTTTGATGCCTTGACCAGATTATATGAAGGGAAGAACATAAACCGGGAGATGAATCTCAAAACCCAACTGAAGAATACAAGGATGCAGAAAGGAGAAATGATTCAGGAATATTTCTCCAGAATCTCATAATTCAAAGAACAGCTAGAAGCTATTGGAGATACCATAGACAAAGACAAACTTATAATGACGGCCCTAAATGGTGTCAAAAGACCTTGGGATGCCTTCATCCAGACGATATGTGCCAGAAAGGAGAAACTGAAGTTCGACAGCCTATGGGAAGAATGCATCCAAGACGAAACAAGAGTAACAAATCGGGAAGCGTTACAAGCAAGGGATGATGATCAAGCCCTAGCTACTCACACCAAAGGAGGAAGGAAGAAACCCTACTTCCAAAAGGAGACTCATAAAGAGCCTCAACAATCAAATAAATTCGATCATAAGGAATCTCATCCAAGGAGATTTCAGAAGAAAGGACAACGAAAGGAAAGAGACTACTCATCTGTACAATGCTATCATTGTAACAAGATGGGACATATTGTGAAGTTTTGTCCAGCCAGACGAGAATAATACAAGAGAAAACAAAAGAGGCTTCATGCCCATGTAGCCGAAGATGAAAAGCGACCCGCAAAGATGATGAGAGAAGAGATCAAAGACCATGTGTTGATTTCATCCCTCTTAGGATCTGTGACACCTGGAGAGGACTCTTGTCTCATTGATAGTGGTGCATCCAAGCACATGGCGGGACAAAGAAATATTCTCTCTTGTATTTCAGAGAATAAGTTCTCTCAGAAAGTGACACTTGGTGATGATTATCAGTATCCCATCAAGGGAGTGGGAGAATCAAACCATAAACTGAATTCAGGGAATTCACTAAAAATGAAGGACATACTATATGTACCAGGATTGAAGAAGAACCTACTCTCCATTTCAGCTTTAGAGAAGAAAGGCTTCATAGTTGCCTTTATAGATGGAGAAATTCTTATGTGGGCTAAGGAAGAAACCTTAAATGAAGCAATCATCATTGGTAATGAAGAAAACGGCTTGTATAAATTAAAGGGTCACTCAAAGGTTGCTATGACCCATGCCATTGAAAACTCATGTGAACTTTGGCATAGAAGATTAGCCCACATCAACTACAAGGCGCTACCATACATATGCAAAGAGGTCTCAGGTTTACCAGAACTCAAAGGTGACCATAAAGGCATATGCAATGGATGTGCACAAGGGAAGAATATCAAGAACCCTTTTCCGAAGCGGGACAGCAAGACAGAAGGAGTCCTAGAACTCATCCATTTAGATGTGTGTGGCCCAATGCCATCATCCTCCATTAGCAGGTATGTATATTATGTATCATTCATTGATGATTACTCTCATAAAACCTGAATATATTTCTTAAAGACTAAAGATGAAGTGTTCAGTAAGTTCAAGGAATTCAAAGCCTTGATAGAGAACCTTTCTGAAAAGAAGATTAAGATACTCAGGTCAGATAATGGAGGAGAATATACCTCAAAAGAGTTTGTGAACTTCTGCAAAGATGTTGGGATCAAGAGGGAACTCACTACTCCCTATAATCTTCAACAAAATGGTGTAGATGAACTGAAGAACAGAACCATACTGGAAGCCGTGAAGACCATGATCCATGATCAAGATCTTCCTATGTGCTTATGTGCAGAAGCAACAATGGCAGTTGTTTATGTGCAGAACCGATTATCCCATAGTGCACTTGAGCTCAAGACACCAGAAGAGATGTTCACTGGAAAGAAGCCAGAGGTAAGCCATCTCAAAATATTTGGCTGTCCAGTGTTTAATATATACCTAAAGAAAAGAGAAACAAGCTGGACCCTTCAGGAAAGAAGGGAATATTTGTGGGATACTGTGAGGTCTCCAAGGCCTTCAGAATCTATAATACCAGGTCAACATCACATTGAGATCAGCAGGGATGTGACCTTTGATGAAGATGCAATGCTCAAGAAATCTAAAATATGTCAGCTTGAAGAGGTATATGAAGAGGAACCTGTAATCCCCAATACTGTAATGAGGGAGGTTCCCAGAGCTGCAGAACCAGTGAGGGAAGTTGTAACTTCCCTTGATGAGGAACTTCTAGAAGCCCATGATATAGTAGAAGTGCAAGAACCTCCTCAAATGACGATCCTCCATAAAAGAAATCCATCTTGGGCTAGAGAGCTTATTCAAGATGGAGAGAAGTACAGTGTTCCCCAAGGAACCATGAGACAGGTGAAAAGACCAAAGCCATTCTCCAATTATACGGCTTTGATGTGTGATCTCCTAGAAGAGGAGCCTACCTGTTTTGAAGAAGCCATTTAGAGGAAAGAATGGGCAGATGCCATGACAGAGGAATACCAATTCATAATGAAGAACGAAGTATGGGAAATAGTTCCCAGACCAAAGAATAAAGATGTGGTATCATCCAGATGGCTCTTCAAAATAAAACATGTTGCTAATGGAAGTATTGAGAAGTATAAAGCAAGATTTGTCACTCGTGGCTTTTCCCAGAAGGAAGGCCTTGACTATGAAGAGACATTCGCTCCTGTGGCCAGATACACTTCAATCAGGACCATCATAGCTCTTGCAGCTAAGATGAAGTGGAAGTTGCACCAGATGGACGTGAAGACAACTTTCCTAAACGGTGTCATCAAAGAGGAAGTGTATATAGAGCAACCTCAAGGATTTGAGGTTGAAGACATGAAGTCTCATGTCTGTAGATTGAAGAAAGCCTTATACGGATTGAAGCAAGCTCCTAGAGCTTGGTATGGCCATATAGACAGTTTCTTGATGAGCTTAGGCTTTACCAAGAGTAAAGCAGACTCAAATCTCTACTTCAAAATTATGAATAATGAACTAGTAATCTTACTACTATATGTGGATGACTTATTCTTAACTGGAGAAGAAAAGCTCATCACTGAATGTAAAAGGAGACTTGCCTTGGAATTTGAAATGAAAGACCTTGGCCTAATGCATTACTTCTTAGGTCTTGAGGTATGGCAGAGTCCTGAGAGGATCTTCCTTAACCAAGGGAAGTACACGGTCGAAATCTTAAAGAGATTCAACATGTTGGAATGAAAACCCATGAATACACCCATGGAAGCGAAGCTGAAGCTGTTGGTCGATACTTCGTCAGATTTGATTGATGCCACACTATACAGACAGATTATTGGATCACTGATGTACCTGACAAACACTAGACCAGACATTTGTTTTGCCATGAACACCTTGAGTCAGTTTCTAGTAGAGCCCAAACGTGTTCACCTAGTGGCTGCAAAACATGTGATGAGGTACCTTAAAGGTATGATAGATTATGGTCTCAGTTATGAGGGAGATCATAATTTCACATTGAGTGGATACACTGATTCAGATTGGGCAGGAAGCGTTGCTAACAGAAAAAACACTTTCGGATGTTGTTTCAGTTTGGGATCAGCCATGATTTTGTGGCAGAGTAGGAAGCAATCTAGTATTGCTCTCAGCACAGTGGAAGCAAAGTACATTGTCGCATGTTCTGCTAGCTGCAAAGCTATATGGCTTCGAAAGTTGTTGACCGATCTATTTGACCTAGAGATGGAAGCAACCGCGATCCTATGTGACAACCAGAGCTGCATAAAGATGATAGAGAATCCTGTATTCCATGACAGGTTGAAACACATAGAGATTCGATATCATTACATCCGTGACACGGTGCAGAGAGGAGCCTTGAATCTCCTGTATGTTAGCACGGATGAACAGGTTGTTGATGTGTTGACCAAACCTCTATCTTGTGTAAAGTTTAAACACTTTTGAGATAAGCTTGGTATAGTTCAAAAGGACCCTCCCTGAAAGGGGGAGTATATCTGATTCCTTGCTTCTGACCTCGCTGTTAGACGTAAAACAAGATGATTCCTTTCTTCTGACCTTGTTGTTAGATGTAAAGAAAGATGACTCCTTGCTTCTGACCTCATTGTTAGACGTAAAGTAAGATGATGTGTGTGTTCCTTGCTTCTGACCTCGCTGTTAGACGTAAAGCAAGATGATTCCTTGATTCTGACCTCGATGTTAGACGTAAAGCAAGATGATGTGTGTGTTCCTTGCTTCTAACCTCATTGTTAGACGTAAAGCAAGATGACTCCTTGCTTCTAACCTCGTTGTTAGATGTAAAGCAAGATGATTCCTTGCTTCTGACCTAGTTGTTAGACGTAAAGCAAGATGATGTGTTCCTTGCTTCTGACCTAGTTGTTAGAGCAAGATGATGTATACCTTGCTTCTGACCTAGTTGTTAGACGTAAAGCAAGATGTGACTTGCACTGAGCTACCATCTTAACAACTGTGACATAGAGCCAGTCTAGTACTGTGATGGGCCAACTTAGTGCTATGATGAGGTATCATTTTTTTATACCGATGCATATTGATGCAGATGATGATGGCATTATTTCGAGAATGACGATGCTGCCGATGAAGAAAACTTCCGATGATTTATAGATACGTCAGCCAAGATGATATTGATGATGTTGTCCTCCTACCTGATGATGTTGTCCTCTCTATCTCGCATGATGTTGCTGAAGAATACCCTTCTTGTTAAGGGGGAGTGTTGAAATAATGTAACTGCAAAGAGTATTCTTATTATTATTGATATTTTATTTATAGGATCAATCCCCATTATGAATTGATCATGTCGGATATTGTAATAGGACCAAATCCCCTTTTGCGGATTGGTCAACAAACAATTATAATAGGCAGAATAAGAAGTCGGTCCCAACAGTTAATAAAAAGACCCAGAAATATAATAAAGGTGGGTTTACCCACCTAGATTGAGAAGTCGGCCCTGCCAGTGAAGAGACACTTCACACGTGCCAGAACTTGTATAAATAAAGGAGGCTAGCGCCTCATTTGATCACAACTCACTTGCTCAGTTTGAGATACAAGTTTTGATCTGTTACCGGCAAAGGAGAGAGAGAGTGGCGCATATCTAGAAGAGGAATTTATGTATTAGCATAAGAGATCTCTTGGCATTGTATTGGATATCTATATTAAGGAAGATTTGTTGGGTTTTCTTACCCTATAGGGTTTCCCAGGATAAATGATGTGTCTCTTGTGATTGTGTATTTCTCAGTGATCTTGGATTATGCTATTGTTATCTAATGAAATGCAAACATCTATAATAATGGCTTAAACATTAACAATTGTGTACTTCAAACAATGTTTTTAAATCTTACTGCAATTGAGGTTGTATGAAGTTGCATCAACTATGACATAAAAAAATTGGACAAAAGCAAATGGTTTATAAAAACATAGAGAACAAGTAACAAGAAAATTGTTTTTTATGGATTCACTTAGAATAAGCCTTCCCAACTGATTTGAAATTACGTGAACAGGTCTCGAAACCTCATGCATAGTGTAACCTTTTATATTGCGGGACACTTCTTTACTAGATCAGCCTTTCCTAAACATACAACTTCAATAATCAAACCCGGTGTTCAGTGACCGACATGAAATGGCATGTTGGCATCACCACAAACATGTGTCATTGCCTCATCGGCCCATGTTGTCATTGATATGGCAGAAAGACATGCCACATGTCACATGGTTTTGATACATTGTCCTGGGTATAAGGTGGGTACCACATATACACGTGGCAGGAATTCATTTGTTATGACAAATGTTGCGCTAGCAAGATGATGTGGCATGCGAAGTTGTTCACTGGATTGGAAGGGTATCATGGAAGGTAGCATAGAAAATGTCTAGTGATCTAATATATGGTGGCTCGACATGATGTCATAACGGATCAGATCGAATGATGGTAATGTGAAGTCTTATGTCAAGGAGTCGGTGGTCTGGTATGACATGGCAGTGCTGACGTATCTCGGATAGGAAGGGGGTCATGTAAAATCTTTAGAAAAGGTTTGACAACCCGGTGTCGATGGCCCAACATGACGTGGCACCTCTTGGTTGGTTGCATACATTAGTTGACGTATGTCAGTCCTTGGATTTCAGAAGAGTTCAGGATTCACTCTTTCAATTTGCTCTGATGTCCAATATCCGAAAAGATCTCAGTCGTTGATTTAATATGTACCGGATCTTATCTATGTGGTTGATTTATAACCCGATCCATTATAATCTGGACTATCCATTAGAGTGCTCCATCGAAGTGAATAAGAGTCGTCGATCTCATGTGCACAAACAAAAATTGGCTAAGGCCTTGACAAGGTCATGCTAATTTCAGTATTGACACGTGCCCATTTCTCATTGGTTCATGTTGGCGTTAAAGTGTCTAATAGGTATCTAACATGTGTCACTCGTTTTTTATGTGTTGACTATGTGTTGACCTGTATACCCAGTGGGTTTCTTGTTTCCATGTGGCAGACAGTGATTAGTACTGGTAATGCTTTGCTAGCATGATGACATGTCATCTGGACAAAAAAATTACGGATCATACGAGTAAATCTAAATCGTTGATCAGTCTCTTTTGACACGGGTCTGGGATCAAATCCAAGTCGTCCATCGGTGGGCACCTTTCAGAGGTGTTGAGACTATGGGACTCTGACAAGGGACTCAGAGTCTGCGTCTCAACCGTCCATTGGAGGTGTTGAAGAGAAATGAAGGTCGTTGATCTAGTCAAAGTTGAAAATGCAACTCGGCTAAGGAAAAACTGCACGTTGATGTCATCAAGGACACTTTTCAATCAACTGTTGATTTTTGGGAAGGAAGCCTTGCTATTTCTTTAATCGTCATTAGATCTGTACCATTGGTCGGCTAGAACCCATCGGACTAACTGAAAGTTAAAACGTGAGAGAGAGTCCAATGACGGGATTCCGGCTATTGACAGGAACCGTCGATTGCGAGAGCATCATTTGCAACGGGATTCCGGCTATTGACTGAAACCGTCGATTGTGAGAGCATCTACTATTTTGGGCGCACGATCTGTCTTAGACAAGGAATTCTGAAATCCATTTATTTGCTCATTTGGAAGATCACGAATAAACCTGCAAAAAGTATACAGGAAGCTTTAAAGCATATAAAATTAAAAGCTCCATCTAGCTACAAAGCACTTGTTTTGGATGCCTACAATTTTTTTTTTCATAAATAAAATGACCAAATAGAGGTCATTCATATTTTATGTAAAATCTGAAACAAACCATTTTGTATGGGCTTTGATTAAATATGAGTTAACATGGTCAAAATGTATTTAATAAATAAATTAAACTTAGTTCTTTTCTTCCGGTCATTAACTCTCAAATTATATCGAAAGGAGATTGATTTTATGTTTGTAAAATGTTTTTATTGATTTTATTAAAGGTTTAAAAGATCGGTTTGAAAAAGTTTTAAAGAGAGCTTCTAATTAAGCTCTAAAACTTTTTAGATCCCATGAAATTCAACCATTTAAAAAGTTGGAAAAAGTTGGAACTCGAGTAGTAAATGTTTTGTTGGAATTGTTATTATATTTATATTACAATTTATTATCAAATTGTTATTATTATTTTTTTAAGGTTGTAAGAAAATTGGTTTATTATCAAATTGTTATTATTATTTTTTTTTTAGATTATAAGAAAATTTGATTACTTTTGTTTTATTATTATTTTTTTAGGTTATAAGAAAATTTGATTACATTTACTTATTTCAAAAACAATATTGATAGTAAATTCTAAAATCTTTAAGGTACAAAATTGATCAATTACAACAATATATCATAGTTACCAAGTTCAAATTAGATACTATATCATGGAAATTCAAATTTGCAAATATACATCTTAAAACTAAACATATATGATTTCATTTCAACTAATTTAACACTATATCCACCACTATATCTATGTATAAACATATATGATTTTATTCCAGCTAATTTGACTGTATATTTATGGGGTTGTTTAGCTGTTCTAGGAAATGATTTTTTTCACGAATCATTATTTTTCATTGTTCAAAATCCATTTCTAAATGTAGTAATGGATTCAGCA
This sequence comes from Picea mariana, assembly GCA_032191745.1. Lineage (NCBI taxonomy): Eukaryota > Viridiplantae > Streptophyta > Pinopsida > Pinales > Pinaceae > Picea > Picea mariana. The sequence goes on along the minus strand of JASDQU010738978.1, from coordinate 36,411 downwards.
GGATGAAAAACCTTTAGGACATTGGGATTATACAAAAATAATCACTCAAATCTATAAATTAAGAATTTCTCATCGTATTTTAGATAAATGTCCCAAAAACCTACGACTATATTCTCATCATTTTCATACTCAACCACTTTCAAATTTAAATAACTCTCAATCTGTCTAGACAATCCAACCACCAAGGGAAACTGTGCCCAACTGAGAGTGTGTCATGTTATTCATGTTTCTGGCTTAGTAAATAGATATTGGAAAGGTATCTAGAAAGGGAGCAGCATTGGACTTTCCCTCGGCAGTTACATCTCAATGATCCATCATCCAGTTGTGTAGTGATAATTATTTGTATTTTAATTAAATTTTTGAGTTTTTTTTTTTAATTCTGAAGAATTTGTTAATTATACAATATACTTATCATGAGCTCAACATATCACTTCAAAGAAATAAACCCACATAAAAAAATATAACAAATTCTTCTCAACCACCCATGCTAAACTCAATTGACAAATTCTTATTAAATTTATCATAAAATATAACATCATTTTAATATAACAAAATTAACTTAATTTAATTTAAAGTAACTTAAATAATTTATTAACCTACTCATATTTAATTTTTCCAAATTCCTATTAAATTCATAATCCAACACTCTAAAATTAACTTACTTCATTTAAAACGATGTAAATTCATATAAATTTGTAACAAATACTTTTAAACCGTATAAAATTAATTCATCTAGATTTGTAACAAATACTTTTAAACAGTATACAATTAAACTACCTCTCCTTATAGAGACAGCGCTATAAAATATCTACCTTTATATTTATATATATTTATATATATATATATATATATATATTTTGAATATTCTTAGCCAAGAAGAACTAAAGATATTGTCAATATACTAATATATTAATTTGGTGGTGGATTCAGTCCAACGGTAATTAAATTGAAAGTTAATATGGGTTATAAAATTCTGACATGATTTCGTTAAGTTTTTCTTTTTTGAAGTGTAGGACAGTATGAATATGTTGTTAAGGCACTTTGTGATGTTAAAATTACAAATTAATCTAAAAGAATAATTTTACTTTATAAATATAAATATATAATTGAAAAAGTCCAATCTGATATGATAAACATAAAAACATTCACATAAACATACAGCAATTCCCAGTTTCTTCAGTTCATAATAACCCAGTGGCGCTCATATTTTCTAAAGTACTAGCACGAACTTTGCCAATCAAAGCTTTGGATAAAAACTTGAAATCATATTAGATTCTCATTGATCACAGACGAAGAAAAAACCAGAAGAAATCCAAACAGAAATTTTAATAACATATCAGAGCGGAGTGTTTAATAAAATATTAGGAAGGCGGTACAAAGGTGTAGCGCAGAGGCACACAGAGAATAACAAACAAACTAAATTCACAAGACGTGAATTTTAATAGTTCACCCTGCTGAGGGGATCTGTATGACACATTCAACTGAGTTGTTATTCAACTGCAGACCCCCTCAGCATCACACAATAAACAACAATACTTATTTTATATCTATAATTATGTAGCAAGTCTTTTATGGCCTCCATGATCAGTTGTGGCAGGTGCAGCCGTTGCACTTGCAGCCTGGTCCGCATTTGCAGTCGTTCTCTGCACCCACAGTTTCCATCTCGTAGTCGAAGCTGCAGAAACAAAACAAAAAAAAAAAAATACAGATTAAAATTCTGAATTCAGTGGCATAACCAAAGCATAGAATTAGGCGTTTCAATCTGAAACATATGATAGCCAAAAAAACCCACCTCATGTTGTAGCTGGTTTCAACGGTCTCCACCCCGAAGGAGTTGCCCTTCTTGCTGCCATCATTAATAGCAGTAGCACACACAGGAAGAAATGTTAGCCATGGAAAACTAAAACATTCAAATTACCATCAGGAGACAAAACTGTAAAATTGAATTATGATAACAAAAGAGGAGAAAAGGACTTACGTGCACTGGCTTTTGTCAGCGCAGTCACAGTTTCCGCAGCCAGAAGACATGTTTGCAGATTGTTAACAAGCACAAGGAACTGATACAAATGTTTGGCGAAATTGCAAGAGACGGAATATGCTTTGATAGGATGAGAAGGGCAGTATTGCATGGCATTTATAGATGGCCGAAGGGGGGCTCCATAGAACCGCCATGAGAAAATACACAATAATGAAAACCAGACGAGTGGTGGAAACTCTTCGAAGTGGGTCAGGCATTGAGTGCAGAGCACGGGCTGCCACGGGAAAGCCCAGAAGCATCTCAATAATGATGGATGTTTGAACGTTGAAATTAGCTAACCCTTATCCCCTTTCAATCGTAGAGTGCGATTCTTTTGTGGGATTGATCATTTCTATACGGAACTGTCTGGATCATCCATTTCTAATCGTCCACAGTGCCCCCACGAAAATCCGATTAAGAGATTTATGTCACGAAAAGTTGCGTAAGAGATTGCAACTGAAACTGAAATTCTTAAGTTGGAAATTACGTCCTCACAGTAATTTAGATGGGAAGGATAATAA
>JASDQU010738978.1:4269-16731 GCA_032191745.1 Picea mariana | reverse complement strand
TTTCCCATGGTTGATTGTCCACATGTTGTGCAAGAAAAAAACTTGTTGTTAGTCAACATTATATTCATTCACAATCAACGCATAATTCATATTTTTCAAATTTATACACACAATAGGAATTTTTATTCTTAACTTCAGCTTTTGATAAAGGGGGTTAGGATAGAGAGTTACTCCTTTTAAGAGTACTTCAAATGGAGTTTATGTGCAACTCATCCATGAGCCCAAGTAGGCCAAGTTTTGTAATCATGCTCTGATACCATTTTGTCACACACCCACTACAACAACCTAGATTTTTCTTTTATTTTTTATCTTTTCTTCGAGGGACAGAATCTCTGAATTTCTATGGGGCCTAGCACAAACCATCCCTTCCCTTATCCTCCTCCATGTGATCATTGGCTATGACCACAAGCCTTACCAAAAAGGTGTTTCCCTCTTTCACATTTCGGGATTTCTGACTGTGAGCTCTCCTCGGCTCCCTGTCCCTTGAAGTGTCAAAACCTGAAATGGGGTTAACAAGCTCCTTATCTCTCCTCTTTCCTACTCCATGTGACCACCTCAGTGAACACACACTAACACCAAATGGGGCTACCGGAACTCGACTTTCGAGATTCCCATTGCAAGGAACCCTTGTTCCTTCAATCTCTGAAATCCGAAAGCCCGATATCATCTAGATCTATGGTCCAAATCGTCAACTTGATCAATGGCCTGAATTAAATCCTGGCATTCTACCTTTCAAGATTTTGGTGGGGTCTTCACCCTTATTTCCCCGATCTCCAAAACCCCAACGGCTTTAGGTCTTCGCCATGCGTCCCTACAAATGGACGGTCCAGATTCTTTTGGGACTCCTCCTTCCTACCACAAGACCCTGTCTGGTGACCTAGGGCTCATCCACAGAGTGCATTGGGGTTTCGTGTACCAAGATTTCACGACTGGCGAAGATGAGGGGTCTTGCCCTTGGGTTTCCTAGGTGTCGAAACGCCAAAACCCATTCATGCTAAACTGATTCAGGGTTTCGTATACCAAGATTTTGCAACTGGCGAAGACGAGGGGTCTTGCCCTTGTGTTTCCCGGGTGCTGAAACACCGAAACCCATTCAAGCTAAACCAATTCAGGGTTTCGTATACTGGTATTTCATGACTGGCAAAGACAAGGGGTCTTGCCCTTGGGTTTCCTGGGTGCCGAAATGCCGAAACCTATTTATGCTAAATCGATTTGGGGTTTTGTATACCGGGATTTCACGACTGGTGAAGATGAGGGGTCTTGCCCTTGGGTTTCTCGGGTGCCAAAATGCTGAAATCTATTCATGCTAAGACAATTTCAAGTTTCGTATACCAAGATTTCGCGACTCATGAAAATCCATAGCAGAGAGTTTCCTTACCTTTTGAAACTCCGATCTCCAAATTCTCGATATGGGAATTTATGTATGGGATTAACGGATGTGAGCCTTCCCTGATCTGATGGTCCATAGAGCTCTGACAGATCCTTGGATCTACAATCCTAGATCCCATCGCTACTTGCGAAGGATGAATGGGTCAAGGTGTTAACGCCTGCGCTCCTCCTCTATATCCATCGGTCTTGATAGATTTGAGGTATTTTCGAAAGGATTCTGACCATTCGTCGACCAAACGATGGGGTAATCTCTTTCGATAATTGGAATCGCTATTTTTTCTGAGCTTGAATCACGAAATTTAACCTCTCGGAGCTTCAAAATCCCATGACTTCGAGACCTTAGAGAGCTACTCTTTCTTGCATAAGGTTTCCAAACCTAGATCGCATGAACCTTCAGACCGTTCTTAGGAAATTTTCCCTGATCTTAGTCGAGTCTCTAGGTAAATGTTCGGTACGGTTCTAAGGTTTATGGGGTAATTCCCACGGAAGAGTACTCTCTAGGAGCCTTCCTAGAATATTACGAGAATCAAGAAAACAAGACGATTCTCGGTGGAGCAAACCAATGCCCCAGACTTAATCATTTGTACAAAAGCCAACTATGGCATGTAAGTATACAAATGCATCCATTATTTTCAGTCTAAAACACCAGGCAATCATTCCACACAGAAATCATTATGGGCATATAAACAGGAGCATGTATTCATGATATACAATTCAAAATACAAGGCATAAAATACTTATTAGAAACACCATGTGTGACGTGATTGTTGAGAGGGTTTCTCGTTTCCACCCAACCGTAGGCTCAGTGACTCCAAATGGATTTACCACTAGCCACCCCCGAGCTAAACCACGATGATTTGAGATTCAGTCTCCTACTTCCAGCTCAACAGAAGTCAAGGATGAAGGTTAATCTCCTTCTCTTGATATAGAAAAATAATCTTGGACAAAGGTTACTCTCCTTCTCCTTTATTAAGAACTCCCAGTGTTTCCAGAGTTTCTCCAGTTCTCTTCCATGATCCCTGTTGCGCGCTCTCTCTTCTCTACCCCTTACCACACTTTCTCTCTTGCCTTTTCTCTGCAAGATTGAGTGTGGCACGAATTTCCCCCTCCATGGTCAGGTCTGGGAGTTGTTACTGATGGGCGGTTCAACCCCATCCCCTCATTAACTCTTGAGGAGCCTCCCCACCTACCAATCTGATGGGAAATCCATTCCAGGGTCAGAGAGTTGCTTTACTCTTTGAGCAAGTAAAAACCAGTACCGTATTGACTCGGTGGAAGTTAATGCAACCATTCCAGGTCCCTTCCACCACCTCTCATTAGCCATCATGGTCTCTTTTATCACATCCCCATCCCAACAGTCATGCAACACATAATCATCACATAATTTACATTCATCGAGCTTTTATACAAAGGTCCGTCAAATCAAACATTCACAAGTTTGCCATAGTTCTTGGCCAATATAGTTATTTGTTTACAGACTGGGGGAAATAGGGTGTTACACTGATCTACAGATAACTTTACACATATAGGAATAGGAACCTTGACCATTTTACTTCCATGCATATTAAACCTCTGCAATATCATCTCAACATATTTTCTCTGATTCAACCAGAGTTTCCTGTTTGCACAATCTCTTTTAATCTCCATTCCCAGAATGAAGTTAGTAGCACTGAGATCCTTCAGGCCAAATTTGGAGTATAGCTGTGATTTCACCTCCTTCATAACATCCATGTTATTTCCTACCAACAACATGTCATCAACATACAACACTACATAAATGAAGTGATTACCAATCTCCTTGGAATATACACAGTGATCAACCCTGCTTCTTACAAATCCCAATCCAAGGATGTATGTGTCAAACTTTTGGTACCACATCCTAGGTGATTGCTTCAGACCATATAGTGACTTATTTAGCTTACATACCAACTCTTTCTTTCCCTTCACAACAAAGCCTTATGGTTGTTTCATGTAGATTTCTTCTTCCAGATCCCCATGTAGGAATGTTGTCTTCGCATCCATCTGTTCCACTTCAATATCAGAAGTAGAAACAATAGATAAAATAAATCTAATAGATGTTAACTTGGCAACATGAGAAAAAATCTCACCAAAGTCAATTCCCTCTACCTAGGAATAACCTTTTTCTACTAACCGAGCTTTGTATTTCTCCACTTTACCTTCTACATTAAACTTCTTCTTAAACAACCATTTGCTACCAAAATATTTGCTTCCAGCTGGCAACTCAACTATATCCCATGCCTCATTCTTATCCAAGGCATCCATTTCTTCAACCATGGCCTTCTTCCATAGTTTACTATCCTCTGAATGTACTGCTTCCCTGACAGTTCTGGGATCATCATTAGTAATAAATAAAACAAAATTGGAATGAAAATCAGGTGGACTATACCTTTCTGGTTGCCTTGTTTTTCTCACTGATCTCCTCAATACTAGGGTATGAGGTTCTTCTTCTTCTTCTTCCTTTTCTTCAGATGATTCAGATTTTGCATCATCCAAATCAAGCTCTATTTTCTCAAGGTCATCTTGCGTTGGTAGGAATTCCTGTTTGGACACAGCTTTTACCTCTCTGAAAACAACATCTCGATTGTAAATAGTTTTCTTGGTTTCTGGGTTCCAAAGCTTATAAACTTTCACACCATATTTATAACCAATAAAGATACACTTTTCAGCCTTTTTATCCAGCTTACTTCTATTTTCCTTTGGAACATGTAAATAATCATCACAACCAAAAACTCTAAGATGTTGAAGAGAGGGTTTCTTTCCAGACCATACCTCGTGTGGAGTTTTATCATCCAACACTGATGAAGGTGATCGATTGACCAGGTAACATGTTGTACCCACTGCCTCTGCCCAGAATTCTTGTCCTAACCTAACACCACTAAGCATGCTCCTTGCTTTTTCCATTAGTGTCCTGTTCATCCTTTCTGCAACTCCATTCTGCTGAGAAGTGTATGGAGTAGTCTTCTGCCTTGCTATACCACACTTATTATAGAATTCTTTGAATTCATTTACGCCGAATTATCCACCATTATCGGTTCTCAATACCTTTATTTTATTCTCTATCTGATTTTTTACCAGAGCCTTAAACTCTTTAAATTTATCAAATACTTCAGATTTCTTTCTAAGAAAATAAATCCATGTGTTTCTTGAAAAATCATCTATGAATGAAACATACTACAAAGATTTACCTAGGGATGGAATAGGAACAGGTCCAAACACATCACTGTGTATCAACTCTAATATCCCCTTTTCTCTTGTAGCACCAAATGGGAATCTTACTCTATTCTGTTTTCCATATATTTAATGTTCACAAAAATCAAAATCCAGAGTGCAATTTGACATACCTACAACCATACCTTTACCGCATAGTGTTCGCAGGCCCTTTTCTCCAATATGCCACAACATGGTCTTCTTTTCTGGGGTAGTATTGGTCTTGTCTCCTTCATTTCTCTGCTCATGTACAAAATAACTATTACACCCATTAGTATAAGTGCTTCCCAATAGCCTATACAAAGTTCCACATCGAACTCCCCTCATCAACACATTTCTCCTCGTACCATCTTGCAAGTGTTCTTTCCAAATATAGTATCCACTCTAGCATCATCCATCTTGCTTACAGATATTAGGCTCCTGGATAGTTTTGGAATGTACAAAACCCCAAGAAATGTTCTAATCCTTCCATATTTTAGCAGTAACTTAACCTTTCCACATCCCAAGATTTTTGTTGTTGAGTCATCTCCTAGGAATACATCACCACCATGATATTTTCCATATTTAGAGAACCACTCCCTGTGAGGAGTCATATGGTATGACGCACCTTAGTCAATCAACCATACATCACGGTCCGCATGTGTACTTGTAGATTCCAAGTAAACATCACCTCCTTCTTCAGTGGAGGTTTTCGCCTCTATGGAAGAGGTACTATCAGATCCCTTCGGTTTTTCAACCTTCTTAGACTTGCAATCTTTCTTATAATGCCCTATTTTACCACACTTCCAACATTTCCTCAAACATTTTCTTGGAGACTTAGATCTACCTGTAGATTTAGATCTCCACCCAAAAGGCTTACCAGGGTTCTTGTCTTGGGTACGCCCTCTTATAAATAAAGAATTCGTGTTGTGACCATCCATGCTTTTTCGCCTCATTTCTTTAGATAACAAGGATGAAACTACATCATCATACTTCAATGTAGATTGAGTGTTACTACCTATTGCTACAACCAGATTATCCCAAGAGTCTGTCAAAGAACATAACAAAGTAATACACTTATCTTCCTCTGCAATCGTAATATTAACAAAGCCAAGTTGACTTATTAGAGTATTAAAGGCATTTAGATGTTCTGTCACAGAATCTCCATCTTCCATCTTAAGATGATACAACTTCTTTCGAAGAAATAACTTGTTGACTAGGTACTTTGATTGATACAAATTCCCCAACTTATCCCATAGTTCCTTGGTTGTAGATCCTCTCGAGACATTGAACAAAATTGAATCTGCTAGGAAGAGTCGAATAGTACTCCTTGCTCTTCTATCCAACTTCTCCCAATCTTCCTTCGACATACCAGTAGCTGGTGTACTAGTAGTTTGTGTACTAGTAGGTTGTGTACCAGTAGCCTGTGTGCTAGTAGACGGTGTACCAGGATCCATAGTGATCCATTGTTCTTTGTCTACAAGAAGGTCCTCCATCTTGAGCTTCCATGGCTCAAAGTTTTTACCGTTGAACTTTTGTATCTCGATTCTAGATGAGCTCACCATTCCTCTTTATATACTCGACTATCCACTGTAAAAGCTCCCACTAAACCCAGGTTTATCATAGACCCAAGATAAACTTGATCTATCAAGACCGAGCCAAACCCTCAACNCACAGAGATTTATACCGGAAACCCTCAACCGGGAAAACCTTTCTTATATTCATTATATCGAATTTCACCATTCACTATACAATATATATACAATGTTTTTAGGTATTCCGTAGATACCAAAACCCTAATCCCTTAATCCAGGATTAATTTACAAAACCGCTAAAAATAGAAAAAACTTCCCAAAAAACAATTTCGAGGTGCTGCCCCGGGCTACCGCCCACTACCGAATGTTACGTGTAACCAGGGGGGGCATACCTACCCCCCCTTAGGACCCCCCTAGGAAAGTGCTCGATGCACATGGCAGAAACAGAGCACTAGTACGAGGGATCGTCAGACGTAGTTGTCATAGCTGACGTGCCCACACACACACATGCAAAGAATATAACACATACCCAACAGATTGGGTCTTAGTTCATGTCCCAAGTATCTAGTGTTGGTTTAGGGAACTCATCGATACCATACCAAGTAGTTCCTTGGGGCAGAGCTCATATACCTCCATCATTCCCTTCCATCAGGAGCAGGTTGTTCCCATCTTCCATCCCTAACCCCTTTGAAGGCTAGGGTGTTTCTATGGGTAGTGGATCTCAAAATGTTAGCATGCCATCCACCTCGATCTCATTAACATTGTATGGGGGGTTCAGGAGTAATCCTTTCACCATATCTGAAGTGTTGGTAGGGGGTAACCCTTTCCAAGCTCAGTGCAATTCCATGCATGGGTCTTTCCCTTCACATGAGATGTTGTCAAGGGGAAACCCCTTTCTTGTTTAGTCGAACCCCATGAAAGTAGGTTTTCAATTACAAGGAGGGTTCATAGGGGGAAACCCTTCTTTTCTATTTGGGAATCAGATATGTGAGATTTTTCTTCTATTTAACCAGAACCAAGGGTTTACCCAAGGCTCTAGCTCATCCGAAAACTCTTCATGGAAACCTAGTGCCATTTTGAATCTATGACCTTCTTTTCAAGATGCTAATCAGTCGATGTCACATCCTAGGCTACCTTTTTTAACAACTATTCATTTTTTAGATTCTTCAAAGTTGATTAATGACCCAATTCGTCATCACCCAAGTTGGCCTATGGTCCCCACCAAGCTACCTTTGGACATACCAAAGTTTGAAGGAAAGAGTGGTGAAGACCCACAAGATCACGTAATGAAATTTCACTTGTGGTTCTTGTCTAATTCTTTGAACGATGACCTGATCTGGTTACGATTGTTCCAATGCACCCTCACTGGGGTTGTCATTAACTGGTATATAGAACTAGAGAGGTATAAGTAAGCAATGTTTGGTGATCTTTCCATGGTTTTTCTCAACCATTTCCAGCTCCCTGTCCGGTACGATGATGGTATATATATTTTATCTAACTTTGAACAAGATAAAGCTAGGCACATTTCTGATCATATTTAGGAATAGGGGAGATGAAAGAGCTTGATCAAAGCCATAGTCCTGCTGGAATTTATCTTAGAATTATTCTTGAATTCATTACTTCCTTATATTTCTAAGGATGTGACCACTTCAAGGGTGCTTATGGAAGAACAAGCAATATTTAGAGAACAACAATTGAAGTTGATTTACTTTCATTCAGGTATTCTCTATGAGATAATGCCCAATGCACCATGGTCAACTCTCGAATTGGAAAAACTAAAATTAGGACCGCATGTTGATGGTATTGTCGGTTCCTCTCAAAGAAAAGTCATAGATTTGGTCTCTAACTAGATGGAATAGTTGTCTATAAAACATACTATGGTTGGTCCGACCCCTAGCTTGACCACCTCCACCACCTAGTCCTTGGAGGTTCACACTATGCAATCTAAGGATCAAAAGGGTCTTAAGCAACCTGTAGATAAGAAGAAAGGAAAGGGAAAATAAGTTAGTGGGGGAAAATATAAAAATCCTAATAAAAATGCCGAGGGGGAAAAGGATGAAAATAGAAAGGTGAAATTTCCATGCAAGATTTGTGGGGATGATCACCTTACTCATAAATTCCTGAAGATAGAAGAAGCCCAACACTTGATAAAGCTCCAAAAACAACAAAAATAGCATGTTGTATTGAAAAATCCATTTCTGCAAGGAAAAAATTGTTGGCATGTTTTACAGGTAGTGTATTATTGTCATTGATGGAAAGTACAACAATGACGATGGCTTAAGTACAGGAAGAATGTGCTAGGCGGGCACCAGAACTATTTTGGGAAGATGCAATAGAGAAAGCTCGATAAGATCAGAAGAGATAGTGCAGAGTATGCGTGTTTGTCATTGATGGCAAAGATCATGACCAACAACGCAACAATAATAGCATGGCAATGGCTGGTTTATAGTTGGGAGACAATAATGGAAAATAGGAAGCCAAGGAAGATCAGTAGCGATGATGGCATGGAAAGATCAAAAGTTTAAACTCCATTTTGGATTTTTGGATACCAAGAGTTGGAGGATTCAAGGAAGCAACTCATGACAGAAAATCACGAAATGAAAAACTACTCCATTTCAGAGTTTCAGATACTGGGAGTTAGAGGAGTCAAGAGTTGATACTCTTCATCACAGGAGTCCTAAAGTTGCGAAATGCGAAATGCCGAAATCCCAAAATAGACACAACGAAGGCCCGTGAAGTTTTGAAATCACGAAAAAATATGGACCTTCGAATCATCAAGATTGTGGACCATTGATCTGACTCCATTTCGAATTTTTGGATACCAGGAGTTGGAGGAGTCAAGAGTCGAGAATCTTCATCACAGGAGTCCCAAAGTTGTGAAATGAGAAATGCTAAAATCCCAAAACAGACCCAAGAGGTGAATGTGGCAGACCATGTCAGCAAGGACAAGTGGCAACCTACGTCAGAAAGGACATGTGGTTCAATCATATAAGGACAAGTGTCAAGTTGATTTGGCATTTCAAGAACTTGGAAATCAAAATTTTGAGTGACACGTGGAAGACACATGGATCACGACATGTCATCGAGTGATGTCATTACAGGAATTTAGTTTTCGGGATCGCGACATGGAGTTTCAGAGTTTCGGGGATCGCAACATGGAGCGTCAAGATATCTCATCATTGACGAAATCATGAAATGTCGAAATGCGAAATCACAACATGGAGCATCAAGATATCTCATCACAAGAATTGTCGAAATCGTGAAATGCCGAGATGCGAAATTGCGACATGGAATTTCGGAGATCGCGACTTGGAGAGTTGAGATGCCTCGCAACAGGAATTCGCGACATGCGAAATGTCGGAATGCCGAAATGTGAAATTGTGAAAGTGCTTTATGGATAAGAACTTGGTCACCACCGGTGGTCACATCGTCGAAGAGCTGTAGAGAAGAGTTCGAAGAGACAAGCTCCATTTCGAAGTTTGGGACATGGAGAGTCGAGACGACTCTTCACAGAATCCACGAAACGCGAAATGTAAAATGCATGTTTAGAATTGGCCCCTGGTCATAACCTATGGTCACATCGATGAAGGCTCAAGGGAGAAGCTAACACGAAGCTAATCTCGAATTCAGATATCGCGACTTGGAGAGTCGAGACTCTTCACCACAGGAATGTCGAAATGTCAAAATGCCGAAACGCGAAATCAACGCGAGACCCTGTGCTTGTAATCCAACGGTGTTGGATACTTGGAAATCTAATCGAAGGGCTACTGTTGCTCTTCATGGTTAATCGATTAGTTACAATTCAGTTAGCAGAACTGAATCATGATTCTTGGATGGTTGGCGATTCAGTTGCTGATGCGTTTTCTTGGAGGTTCACAGTGTAACTACTAGAAACGACTGATGGTTTCTGTTAGAGGACTCAAAGAGACTTCAGGGTGATCGCTAGAGAATATGAAGAGTCTCGAGTCATATTCTAGTGGTATGGAGACTGTTCATAGAGGCTATTGACAGATGGAAGACCGTTGGAGCTTGGAACTACAATAGAGGGAATGAGATCGACTGTGATAGAGAAGACGAAGAGTCTCAACTATTGGAGAGGCTAAGGAATCTTGGCATAACACCCAGTGATGATGGATGCATGGGCATAATCGCCAGAGAAGCTGAAGAGTTGCAATGATGATCAGGTAGAGCACTTGACATGGGGAAAGCATGTAGAAGCATTGTGAATAGAGGATGCAGAATATGCACAGAGAGTATAAAAACACAAAATAGAAAAGAGATGGCTATTGTTGAGAGTGATTTAGGTGTGTAGAAGGAGGCAGAGTGCAATAGCTGAAATGCACAGAAGAGGAATGGTGTATAGAAGGGACATGGCGCATAGAGCATAAAGTGCAGTAGAAGAAAAGAACAGAGATGCATAACTGAGATAGTAAAAGAAGGTTGAGGTGCACTTGTAGAAAAAAAATAGAAGATCAGAAATTGCAAGAAGATGCAGACAAAGAGACACTGATACAGGAGAGTAGAGAAGCATAAAAAAATACTGGTAAGCCTGGTAAGCCAATGAAAAATATTAAATCACTGTAATAAGTTTCAATAGAAAATATTTATAATCAGGGTGGTAGGGAGGTTCTAGGGAGGACTGTTGTCCTTAGAGGTTCAAGTGGGTGCTTGAACACAGGGAGTTGTAGCTTCCATCTGGTTGTAGCCAGAGAAACCAGGGTGGCAGGGTGGTGCAAGAGAGAACTATTGTTCTCTGTTTTACAGGTTGGTGCCTGTGTGACTCGAAGTTGGTGCTTCCATCTAGTTGGTGCTGGAACACTTAGGGAGTTGTTGCTTCCTTCTAGTGGGTGCTAGCGAAACCAGGTAGTGGGTGCTAGAGAAACCAGGGAGTTGGTTCTTCCTTCTAGTGGGTGCTAGAGAAACAAGGGAGTTGGTGCTTCCTTCTAGTGGGTGCTAGAGAAACAAGGGAGTTGGTGCTTCCTTCTAGTAGGTGCTAGAGAAAACAAAGAGTTGGTGCTCTCAACAAGTTGCATCTTGCAAAACAGAGGTTGTAGCCTCACATTGAGTTGGAGCTCATATGTATGATAATGTACAGAATGTAAAGATTACTTATCATACCAAGAAGAAGAGGTTTTTACCCTTTATGTGTTTCCTCGGGAAATATATGTCTCTGTATATTTCATATGTGTGACTGTTGTCAAATGTTCTATTTCTTACCTCTTTGAATTATTGTGATTGTCATTAAGTGCTCTGCAAAGAGTTTAAAATAAGCATAATTGTTTAAGCACGGTAACAACTGATTCACCCCCCCCCTCTCAATTGTCCAACAATTGGTATCAGAGAGGGTTCCTTTTATTTAAAGGTAGATCTATAAGCTTAAACATGACAAGTCATGAAGGGACTTCAACCAGTAAGCCTACTCTGTTTGATGGATCAAATTTTTCCTTTTGGAAGGTTAGAATGAGAACATACCCAATGGCCTTAGGTGATGATGTTTGGGATGTAGTAGAGACTGGATACATAAAGCCTGTTGTGCTAGCTTCCAAGGATGATAAGTTAGAATTTATCTTTAATGCTAAGGGAATGAATGCTATCTTGAATGGAATTGCAGAAGCTGAGTTTGTAATGGTGATGCATCTTCAAACTGCCAAAGAAATGTGGGATAAACTTATTAGCAGCTATGAAAGAAATGAGAAAGTAAAATATGCCAAAATTCAAACATTTAGGTTGAAGTTTGAACAACTAAAGATGAATGAAGATGAAACAGTTAGCAAGTATTTTTTAAGAGTTGAAGAACTTATGGATGCCATGAAGGGTCTTGGTGAGAAGATTGAATAATCAATTTTAGTTCAGAAGATTTTAAGATCTTTGTTTGATAAATTTAATCCAAAAGTCTCTACAATAGAAGAACTAAATGATCTTAAAACTCTGTCCATTGATCAACTCTTAGGAACTTTAACTACATATGAAATGAGAATCAACAAAGATAAATGCATTACTAGAGAAGCATTTTTTAAAGCAGACAAGGATACTGATTCAGATTTAGATGATATTGAGAAAAAATTTGTGAGAAGGTTAAAGAAAGGATCAGGAAAATATCAAGGCAAGCTTCCCCTCAAATGTTTTAACTATGGTAAGATAGGTCACTTTGCAAATAAGTGTCCACACAAGAAGAAGGACTAGAAGTCTAAAGGTGAAGAGAAGTACAAATCCAAAAGATTTGATAGAAAGAAAATTTTATGTGTAAACAATGATGACTCCTCAGAAGACTATGATAGTGACTCTTCCTGTGAAGATAAAGTAAATGACTTCATGCTAATGGCCAAATAGG
>JASDQU010738977.1:153810-166999 GCA_032191745.1 Picea mariana | reverse complement strand
TACCAAAATTCTATCTAGAAAGTAATGCATTACAAGTTTTCCTTCCTCCAACCTAATAGAAAATTAGCACATGTGAATAGGTAAATTATCTGTCTGCAATAAATAGATTGATGTAGATCATTTACTTTTTATGTGGTTACATGCTAGTATAGTACATCATATAGATAATCAATGATGTGATATTCAAAATGTAAAACTTGAAAAAGATACTAATGAATTTCCAAATTTGATATCTATGATACAATTTCATTACCTGCACAATGTGTATATTGACTTGTTGATGGTTGTAACTATTTCCATTTGTCTCTCTCACACTATCTTTATTCTCAAGTAAGCCATCACTTTTACATGAAATGAATTGTGTATCATCCACTAGAGGGGCTCTATTTATAGGTTATTTTTAGGGTTTTAGTTGTCTTAGGGTTTTAGTGGTAGTTGTCTTAGGGATTCTCAAGTATGCATACCAATGGTATGTATACCATGTTATTGCAATGGTATGCATACCATTTCATACCATTGGCATCCATACCATGGTATGCATAACATTGGTATTGCAATGGTATGGATACCATGGTATTGCAATGGTATGCATACCATGGTATCAGAATGGTATTCTTAAGTATGACATACCATTGGTATGCATACCATTACATACCATGGTATTGCAATGGTATGCATACCATGGTATCTCTTACGAATTCTCAAGTATGGCATACCATTGGTATGCCATACCATTTATAGGTTATTTTTAGGGTTTTAATTGTCTTAGGGTTTTAGTGGTAGTTGTCTTAGGGATTCTCAAGTATGCATACCATTGAATACCTTGGTATTGCAATGGTATGCATACCATGTTATTGCAATTGTATGCATGCCATTACATACCAATGGTATGCATACCATTTATAGGTTATTTATAGGGTTTTAGTGGTAGTTGTCTTAGGGATTCTCAAGTATGCATACAAATTATACGTTATTTCTAGAGGTTTAGTTGTCTTAGGGTCTTAGTGGAAGTTGTCTTATGGATTCTCAAATATGGCATATCATTGGCATGCATACCATTGCATACCATTGGTATGGAGACCATTATATGCATGCAATTGCATAACATTGGTATGCATACCATTTATAGGTTGTTTTTAGGGTTTTAATTGTCTTAGGGTTTTAGTGGTAGTTGTCTTAGGGATTCTCAAGTATGCATACCATTGCATACCATGGTATCATAATGGTATGCATATCATGGTATTGTGGTATTGGTATGCATACCATTGGTATCCAATGATATTGCCTTTTCATAGCATTACATATCATTGCATGTTATTGCAATGGTATGCATAAGAAATAGTATTCTCATTGCATACCATGGAAATGGTATGAAAAGGAAATACCATTGCATATGCATACCATTGCAATGGTATGCCATGGTATGCATAGGAAATGGTATTGTCTATGCATACCATGGCATACCATTGCAATGCTATGCATAGTAAATGGTGTTGCCTTTGCATACCATTTCCATGGTATGCAACTAACTCTAACAAATAATTGTAACAAATAGTCTGCGACCATTGGTGAATTAATTGAAATCCAAATGTGGCATCCATTATAAGGATGCCAAATTTGGTATCCATCAGTGGTTCGATTCACATCCATAAAGAGGACTTGGCCAAAATGAAGCACCTGCAACAATATGACACTCTACTAAACACTGCAACTTGACAATGAGGTATTCTATGTACATATTAATCCTGGTTAATTAGTTAAATGTGGCAATCAATGGTTAGGGTAGTAAATTATTAATCAAATTAAGTAAATATGAAAAAGTAAAAAATGAAACCTAAGCATTAAAAAATACAAGGAAGTTATAAACATGAAATCTCATTCATCGATTTAGGAGGACGACCAAGAATATGCCATCATCTTCAATTGCTAGCCATAAGATTAAGATTTATAATTAAAATCTTATTAATTATGCCCATTTCCAATAAGTATACCCCTCTCCATGTAACTACAAAATATTTTAAAAATTTTATATTTAAAAATTAATTTTTATATTTGATAAATAATTGTTAAATGAAGAAAAATTTTAAATAAAAAAATTTCCCAATAAAATGAAAAATTAGAAATATTGAATTTCAAAATTTCAAAACTATGTTTTTTTCAAAATTCAATTTAATAATATATTATAAAAACTTTACAAATAAAAAAAATAACCTATAGTCAATGACTCTTGACTTGTGACCAGTTGCTAT
Organism: Picea mariana; assembly: GCA_032191745.1. NCBI lineage: Eukaryota > Viridiplantae > Streptophyta > Pinopsida > Pinales > Pinaceae > Picea > Picea mariana. Next base: position 164,750 of record JASDQU010738977.1, on the reverse strand, counting down.
ATATCCTGCCAGCCGGTGGTAGGTCTACAAATTAAGAAACCAATATCGACCAAGTGGGTTTAGAAAACTCCCCTTGTCAACACTGATTTGATTAGCACCCTACTATCTAGTCGGGCACTTCGCAAGATCACGTCGGTCATTGCTGGTTTGTTCTAACTATTTATTATTCCACGGGGTGCGGGTAAAGAGATATTTTGGTTGGGCAGATTAGGTTGCAATCTTGTGGAAATGCACTAACGATATTAGATCTTCCTGGAAGGGTGGATGTATATTGCATTCTGTCTACATACAAAACCATTGCGTTTTGAATGTATATTGCTTTCTGTTTAATGATGATGATAAAGTGTTTTTTTACTAGGATGTTTTTGTTTATGTGTTGATGTTCTTTTGTCACATAAAAAGGGATTTAAGACATCAATTTGATTTGATGTAATATTAAAAATAGATTATTATTATTATATATAAAATTGCTTTTCTCTCTCTACTTTGTTAGTTTCTCCTCCTCACTCGTTGCTTAAATCTTGGAACAACACTCACAACTAAGAATCCACCCCATCAGTTTGCGGAAAGGACTTGAACCATTTATCCCTCAAATACTAAGCGAAGTGAGGCCAATTCTAACAACTGGTAGAACACGCTGCCTGAAATCACTGGAAGACGACATGTTTTGCAAAGATGAAAAATGGAGGGATGAAGAGATGGAGGGTTGAGACGGATTTCATCATCATCTACTAAATTTCTACCATAACAGAAACGACTATTGATTTACGTAATTAAAAAGACATGCAACATGGTAGATCTGAATTTGAATTTGATACGTCTTTGATGTGAAGTATATCCAAGATATTGACGAGAACAATAGTATCTTGCTTATAGTCTTTGTTTTATATTTTTGGAGAAAATTTACTAGGTGTTGGCTTTAACACCTCTTTTATCCATAGACACCTGACCCAAGATAGGGACAGTGCTGAAAAAAATCCTACTTATGCCCATTGCGATGCAGAGACATTGCAAAGAGAAAATGAATTGTACAAACAACATGGTAAAGTATACGATGAGAAGATTACCTATCCCCCTGCCAACAATCCCAAGAGCATGAAACCATAGAGCGTCCCTTCAATGGTCCATCATAGTAAGAAGGAAACCCAAAAATCATCGAACAGAGCAGGAGATAAGAACCCTCCTCGCATAAATATTGATAGTTCTCACAAAGTTCCACTGAGAAAGAAGAGAAAAAACAATGCAGGTCACACGGAGGAACCCGAAATTGATAGTGGAAAACTGCAAGTTGAAATTTAAGCTGAGCAGGTGCAAAAAATTGGGTCGTTCGCGGTGGATATATATGACACCGAATTTTTTGACATAGATGAATCCTTCTTAATCCAGAGTGCTATTTTTGACAGCCAATCTAAAAGTATGGTCATTGAAAAGAGATATGTAACAAACAGGAAAGGAAAATCTTGAACAGAGATTAACTTTAGCCAAATGACCCCGTCCAAAATCTGCTCGTTTCACCAGGTAACCAATGATGTTCTTCATGATTCCATTGGAGGAATGGAGACAGATTATGCCAATCTAAAACACTGACTCAACGAATTTGAACGAATTTCATTGCAACACCAGAATTTGCCAGTCCTTTAGCAAAAATCGTGCCTTCTACCACTGTAGTGAAGATGAAAGCATCCTCTACCCTCCTTGCATGCTCCAGAGCCCTTGTAGAAAACAATATCAACAAAATAATGTAGCTAGTTATTGAAGCCTGGGAAACATCACAAAATTCAGTTTCCTTTGGAAAGAAGGCCAATGATTTGCTTGAAAATTTGGAGACGAATTTAAAAAATGAACATAGTTTTTGTCATCAGGTGCTGGACCCTTTTTCCAACTATGCCTTGAACACATCGAAACTAAAAATAAGACAGGAGAAACTCCCCTCCCAAAAGTGCACCAAAAAAGTAAAAGCATGCTGGAAAAAAAAAATTGAGAACCTGCACCTCATTGACAAATCATGTAAACAAGTGATATCAGAAAAGGAAAATTTACTCACAAGCCTTCTCCAGATGGACTTAGCTAGAACTACCAATGAGGTTCAATATCCAAACTTAATTCTCAAATCCTTGTCAGTCACCAAAGAAGCATTCCAGGAACAAGTTGATATTTTAAAGGGGTTGTCTTTCGAAAAGTTTTACGGCATACTTGAACATCGTCTAGATGAGCATGAGCGTTGGGTACTGGACTATGCCTCACACAATGAAGAAATTGAATAGAGTCTGCATCGTATTTCAATGGATCTAAGAAAATTAGAAAATGACCTTTATGACATAGAGATCCGGGATGAAATCAACACAACCCCCATGAAAAGCTACATCGAAGAATGGTCCCAAATCAAAATAGAAAGACTCATCTAGGAAGGGCAACAACCAATCAACAGGAGTCCACTGCCCATCGACGACAGCAAAAAAAACACATCGGCTTCATAGTAAGTCTATACTGCCATCTTGTTTTGTTTATCATTCTAGTTTAAGCCTATGTTGTCATCTTATTTTCTTTATCAATCCACTAATGTCTTCTTTAAATAGAAAACTATAACAAAAGACTCATAAGTTTCAATTTCTTCTTTTCAAGTCTTCCTATCTACCATCGCACACTTCTTTCGACGTTCCTAATTCTGGTACTTATTTCTTTTTATGGTCCGTGGGAGCCCCAATCCCAGTCTATATGACAAACGAATTTAAATTTCCACAAACATGTAACATACATTATTAATTTTTGTTAAATTTCAAAGAAAATTGATTTGAAAATGTCCTTATTGTATACTAAACTTTGGGTTTCCAGGAACCTTCTTGTTTGTTCCAAAGAAAACTAATTCGGATATGTTACATTTCTTCTCTCTTATTGTATGCTAATTTTTGGGTCTTCACGACGTTGATGTTTTAAATTTTGATGTAATTTCCTGATATATGTAACAACCATTATTTATTTTATAATAAGTTTCTATAGTTCACAAACCCTCTTCTCAATTTGTATATCACGGAACTGTCGATGGATTTTGTAGGACACAGAACGACATAGGCCCATTTCTCAAACTGCCAGCACGACAACCCATGATCCAAAGACTTGCTAATTATGGAATGAGCACTCCGTCCATGCTCTATAAAACATGTGCAAAGAAAACTAATTCAGCAATGCTATATCTTTTTTTTCCAAAAAAAATCCTTAGTTTTAAAGCAAAGTAATTCGGTGCAACATATGTTATTACTATTCTATTATATAACACACATTATTGATTTCTGGTAAATTTCTATAGTCCACAACTACGCCTCTCATTTTGTATATCATGGAATAGTCAGTGCTATTTGTAGACCACGAAACATCAAACACCCAATTTTCAGCGTGCCAGCCCAAGAACCCGCGATACAAAAACTGCCTACGTATGCAATGAGGGCTACAAATTTTGTATCTATGAAACTAAAAATCTACTTTATACAAATGCATATTTCATATGTATAATTTATTTACTAAATATCTACTTTATACAAATACATTGTTTGTATGTATAATTTATTTACTAAATATCTACTTTATACAAATACATATTTCGTATTTATAATTTATTTATTTCTGATGACTTTCTATGTCCTAGTTTTCAAAATAACCAATACGGTAATGCTAAATTTTTTGTGTCCAATAGCCATTCAAACATTGATAATTTTTGATATTTTTTCAAGAAGAACTAATTTGGGAATACTAAGTTCTGCATGCAACCCACATGTATTTCAACTTTCTATCCACCTGCCTGTACTAGGTCACATTTACTCCCATACCAACCTGGCAGGGACTACACTACCAGGCAACACTTGTTTTCTTTAACAATTAAAATTCTTGAAATGGATGTACTAGGGATGTGATGGATGCATGTAGATATTTAATGTCAAGAATGACAACCTCCTCCTTTTTGCAATACATTAAGTGGAGGTAATCACATCACGGACTCAATAATGTCATTAAATGTTAACACCAACAAAAACTGACATCAAATGCCAAAACCATCTTGCCACCTAGGCACCGTATGTCAATTGTTGGCTCCTTGGATTAGGATCAAATTTTATTGAAAAACTACTACTTTTTGACAACATTATTCATAATTTTGCCTCGAGTTAACTCTTTTTTTCATCAAAACTTTTTTCATCACTTTTCACGACAAACATTGGATAAAAGCAAAACGGGAAAAATTAAGGTAAATATCATCAAAACTTTTTTCATCACTTTTCACGACAAACATTGGATAAAAGCAAAAAGGGAATAACTAAGGTAAATATAGTTATTAGTACCTATTGAAAGCCAGGACTTAAGTTATCCATTCATCGTTGAATGTCATTACTTAGTCTTTGACAATTAATTATTTTTTTACTTTCCAAAGTTGTACATAGGCAAAATGAAATGGTTATTTTTTATAATAATTAAATTTATTTTATCATAAAGGATATTGGCCAAAACCTTTGACTTCTTATTGCCGAGATGCACTTTTTCTATATTAGATAAATTAATATAACCTAAGTTTTGTGGAGGTAATATAACCTAAGTTTTCNCTGACAGTCACTTATGTTGCAATCCTCATCTTCTTTCTGGTATAGTTTTGATTTCTTTAGAAAGTTAAAGTCAACGGTTTAATTTATGGATTTTAGATTCTTTCCCCTTCTGAAGCTTTAACAATAACAATTCCTATTCTTCATAGGGTTAGAATCTGGATTTCCTCCGCAATTTAAGCTCGAAGGTTGGATTCGCGTACCTAGAACCTTCATTACTATTTCCTTACAACCTACGAGTGTAAATTGTGAGCTTCCAGGTCTTACTTCCCCTGAAAATCCAGTTGCGTGCTTCATTATGTGCATATCGAAAAGATTATTGTCTTTCTTACGTCTAAGAGTTTCGTGCAGTGTATACCTGGAAGTTTAAATTCAAGGTGCTAGTTCAGTTTTTCATTTTATTTTCATTCTTGTGAGCCGTGACTTGTTTGAAAACCTTTAAAAATAAACAATTTAGGTTTACCCCACAATCCAACTTTGGGACACGTAAAAAAAAAAATGTGAAGCAACGTATGCATTCAGGCGAGTCACTATTCAGTTGAGTGGTAGGTGAACTCTCTCTTTTAAAATTTGGTTAGGCTAGTCAAATGGCACATGAGATGAGAGACCGTTGGATGGGTGTCAAAAGGGAAAATTGCTTCTAGTGCCCCGACTAGAATGCCCAGAAAACCCGAATAGAAACTCCTCTAGTATCTTCTTTGCATTCATAATAACCATCACGATTGAGGTTTTTTTTTATATTTAACAGTTGTGACCATTTATTCTCTCTTAACCATTGGTTACTATGATGATGTTTCTATGCAGTTCGGTGGCAGCCCTCTTTGTTTCCTTGGGAACGAAGGAAATGACCGAGAGACTTAATATTCTCATATACTCTGCAACCAATACAGACTAAAATACGTATTCTTCTAAGTGTCCAAATGTCTTGGGAATCATCATGGAAAGTGAAATTTTAAGTGCCAAAGAGCACAACAACGAAGTGGTTAGATTAGGTATTTGCGGGGAAGTTAAGAGCCATGTTGAATTTAGCTCAAACAAGCTTTCGAGAGGCAGTCTGGCAATTGAATAGAGTCACATCAAAACCAATACATGGGCTTAGAGACAGGATTGGAAGAATACAGATTTATAGGTAAACTATGTATCATATGACATGGTAATTCTTCAACATGGGAACAGTTCTAGTAATGATTCAGGCAGTAGCACAATCATGGCTGGGAGCACAAAAAGTGATTCGACTATAGATAATTCAAAAGATACCGGAATTATCTTCCTTGGAAAACCAATGTTTGTGATGCTCAAGATTTTCTTCCTCTCAAGGTTTGTAATCTGCCCCTATGTTATTAGGTAATGGGCGTAGATGCATAGTTAGAGCTCCGAAGCATTGGGTTCAGGATAACTAGCTTCATGTATTTTTGCTTCACACTCATTCTTGTCTGCACCACTTCAGGTAAAGAAACTTGAAATTAGTTCAATTTTGTGAGAATTTTTTGAACACATGCTCATTCTTGCTGCCATATTTCATGTCGAGTTGAGTACAAATCCATAATTGAGCCAAATCCAGAGCCAATTCACAACATTTACAGAGAATATTTAGGAATTGACAAAAGCAGCAAAGGAAAAAAGAAAAAAGTATGTGTACAACCTGGAAGGAATATCTACTTACCTGGAAAGTCAATGTAATGCTTTGTTGGCAGGCGAAAATCCTGGCGAAGTGCACCCACCCATTTACTGCCTGATGCTATTGAAAAAACAATGCTACTAGAGTCCCCGCTTACTCAGCGGATCAGGCGTTTTCCTGTTTTCAAGGTATAAAGGGTAGAGGTTACTTTCAATCTGCAAGAAATCTCTACTTACCTGGAAAGTTGATGTAACGCTTTGTTGGCAGGAGAAAATCCTGGCGAAGTGCACCCACCCATTTATTGCTTGTTGCTATTGCGAAAACAATGCTACTAGCATCCTTCTCGACCACCACCTAGACAATAGCTTCCCCAAATATTTTGGTTGGAAATTGAGCATATCGAAATGAAAATCCATACATTGGGCTAGATCCAACCCCCAAGCTTTGAGAGAGAAAGAGCAACAAAAAACTAGTATCCGAGATGTAGGAACAGCGGAACGAACCAGTCGAGTGAACCAAGTTGCTAGAACAACCCATAACCATTCATACGCTGGTTTGGATGTGATGAACTATGATTCATTCTAGGAGGACCAGAGGGGCTCGACCAAAGGGAGAGGGAAAATTTGAAATCATGATCTGGTGTGCAGGCAGGCCACTTCCAAAGATCCTCGATCGATCGATAAAAAGTACACTTCGAGCCAAGGCCAATAAAAAAAAGAGAACCTAGAGCAAGCCAACAACCAACACATGCCCCTCCATAGTTCATTTGAACTCTTCGTAATGATGGGCTATATGCAGTGATCTCCTAGTCTTCTTAGTAACAATTGGAATACATGCAGTGGTCTCTTGGTCTCTGCAATAACAATTGGCATACACACATGAATATGTAGAGTAGGGTTGAAAAGTATCCTCACAAGTGGAATCTTATAAACCAATATAAGCTTATCTTGATGGCTTTCACTTTTGTTTAATAACTTGGAAAGCTCCAATTTTGTCCCTTTCAACTTTATGTTAACTTGGCGAATATAATATACTAATAACCTATGTGCTTACAACTGAATTTGTACTTTTTAGTGAAATTGTTTTGAATAGTAATCAACATCTCGGTGTTCTTCCTATAATATAGGTATGTTCTTCCTCTATTTTAGGTATAAAAGTTAGGGTTTACTTATTTTTAGAGTGTCTACAATTTTTTGGTATGTAATATATATTTTATGCACAAATCAATAGGGACATAGCCACTTGTGGCACTTGTTTTGATTAATGTTTTCTTAAATTTGATGAATTTTAAACACCAAAAAGATTAGATATTATTTATTGAATATTTTACTTCAATATAATTTGGACCTCGTAATAGTTATTGGATCTTATAATATAATAAAATTGTTAATATTTGTGACTTTATTAACTATTTCTATTCATGGAAGAAGGAAAGTGGTAACTAGTTCTTTCTAATAGTCTTTGGCCAATGCAAAATTAGATGGAATAGTTCAAGAGTATTGACTAGTTATGATTATCATAGAGTTTTCAATCAATGTGACTTTACAAACTAATTTTTGTTTGAGATCAATAAGAACTTAGAAAAGTGCTTTCAACTCATGATGATACTCATTCCAAAGCATATTCCTAAGTCTTTTCCTCGTCGAGGATTGTAGAGGACCTTACCCCAATTAAAAATAACAACATTAAAACTATGCTTAGTGGCAATGTTATTTTTAAACATATTATTTTGTAGTGTTTTCATTCTCTAAAATCATAATTAATTTAAGAAATGAATTCATATTCTAATCTAGTTTGGTATATAATGGATGAACACCATGGTCATAAATTTTATAATATATCTATATATATATATATATATATATATATATATATATATGGTATTGCAATGGTATGCATACCATGGTATTGAAATTGTATGGATACCATTACATACCAATGGTATGCATACCATTTATAGGTTATTTCTAGGGGTTTAGTTTTCTTAGGGTTTTAGTGGTAGTTGTCTTAGGGATTCTCAAGTATGCATACCATTGCATACCATGGTATCGCAATGGTATGCATATCATGGTATTGCAATGGTATTGGTATGCATACCATTGGTATCCAATGCTATTGCCTTTTCATAGCATTACATATCATTGCATGGTATTGTAATGGTATGCATAGGCAATAGTATTTTCATTGCATACCATGGCAGTGGTATGCAAAGGAAATATCATTGCATATGCATACCATTGCAATGGTATGCCATGGTATGCATAGGAAATTGTATTGTCTATGCATACCATTGCAATGGTATGCATAGTAAATGGTGTTGCCTTTGCACACCATTGCCATGGTATGCAACTAACTCTAACAAATAACTATAACAAATAGTTTGCGGCCATTGGTGAATTAATTGAAATCCAAATGTGGCATCCATCAGAAGCATGCCAAATTTGGTATCCATTAGTGGGTCGATTCACATCCATAAAGAGGACTTGGCCAAAATGAATCACCTACAACAATATGACACTCTACTAAACACTGCAACTTGACAATGAGGTATTCTATGTACATATTAATCCTGGTTAATTAGTTAAATGTGGCAATCAGTGGTTAAGGTAGTAAATTATTAAACAAATTAAGTAAATATGAAAAATTAAACAATGAAACCTAAGAATTAAAAAATACAAGGAAGTTATAAACATGAAATCACATTCATTGATTTAGGAGGACGACCAAGAATATGCCATCATCTTCAATTGCTAGCCATAAGATTAAGATTTATAATTAAAATCTTATTAATTATGCCCATTTCCAATAAGTATACCCCTCTCCACGTAACTACAAAATTTTTTAAAGGTTTTATATTTAAAAATTAACTTTTATATTTGATAAATAATAGTTAAATGAAGAAAATTTTTAAATAAAAAAAATTCCCAATAAAATGAAAAATTAGAAATATTGAATTTCAAAATTTCAAAACTATGTTTTTTTCAAAATTTGATTTAATAATATATTATAAAAACTTTACAAATAAAAAAAATAACCTACAGTCAATGACTCTTGACTTGTGACTAGTTGCTATATATCCTACCAACCGGTGGCAGGTATAAAAATTAAGAAACCAATATCGACCAAGTGGGTTTAGAAAACTCCCCTTGTCGGTGCTAAGTTGATTAGCACCCTACTATCTAGCTAGGCACTTCGCAAGATCACCTCGGTCATTGCTATTTTGTTCTAAATATTTATTATTCCACGGGGGGCAGGTAAAGAGATATTTTGGTTGGGCGGATCAGGTTGCAATCCTGTGGAAATGCACTAACAATATTAGATCTTCCTGGAAGGGTGGATGTATATTGTATTATGTCTACATACAAAACCATTGCATTCTAAATGTATATTGCTTTCTGTTTAATGATGATGATAAAGCGTTTTTTTAGTAGGATGTTTTTGTTTATGTGTTGATGTTCTTTTGTCACATAAAAAGGGATTTAAGACATCAATTTCATTTGATGTAATATTAAAAATAGATTATTATTATTATTATATATATAATTGTTTTTTTGTCTCTACTTTGTTAGTTTCTCTTCCTCACTCATTGCTTAAACCTTGAAACAACACTCACAACTGAGAATCCACCCCATCAGTTCGCGGAAAGGACTTGAACCATTTATCCCTCAAATACTAAGCGAAGTGAGGACGATTCTAACGACTGGTAGAACACGCTTCCTGAAATCACTACAAGACGACATGTTTTGCAAAGATGAAAAATGGAGGGATGAAGAGATGGAGGGTTGAGATGGATTTCATCGTCATCTACTAAATTTCTACCATAACAAAAACGACTATTGATTTACGTAATTAAAAAGACACGCAACATGGTAGATCTAAATTTGAATGTGATAAGTCTTTGATGTGAAGTATATCTAAAATATTGACGAGAGCAATAGTATCTCGCTTATAGTCTTTGTTTTATATGTGAAAAATAACGTCCATGACCTTATATCACATCACTNTCTGAATGTATATTGCTTTCTGTTTAATGATGATGATAAAGCGTTTTTTTACTAGGATGTTCTTTTTTATGTGTTGACGTTCTTTTGTTACATAAAAAGGGATTTAAGACATCAATTTCTTTTGATGTAATATTAAAAATAGATTATTATTATTATTATTATTATATATAAAATTGCATTTCTCTCTCTATTTTATTAGTTTCTCCTCCTCACTCATTGCTTAAACCTTGGAACAACACTCACAACTAAGAATCGACCCCATCAGTTTGCAGAAAAGACTTGAACCATTTATCCCTCAAATACTAAGCGAAGTGAGGTCGATTCTAACGACTGGTAGAGCACGCTGCCTGAAATCACTGCAAGACGACATGTTTTGCAAAGATGAAAAATGGAGGGATGAAGAGATGGAGGGTTGAGATGGATTTCATCGTCATCTACTAAATTTCTACCATAACATAAATGACTATTGATTTACGTAATTAAAAAGACACGCAGCATGGTAGATCTAAATTTGAATGTGATAAGTCTTTGATGTGAAGTATATCTAAAATATTGATGAGAATAATAGTATCTCGCTTATAGTCTTTGTTTTATTTGTGAAAAATAACGTCCATGACCTTATATCACATCACTAGTTTGGTAGATAGAATTTTATTCTCAATAGATATATGGGACAAATTATGCCCTAAATTTAAAGGATTAAGCAGTTCAAGAGTTAAGGATTTAAATTGAGAT
>JASDQU010738977.1:141750-153760 GCA_032191745.1 Picea mariana | reverse complement strand
TATATATATATATATATAATTTATGACAATGGTGTTCATCCATTATATACCGAACTAGATTAGAATATGAATTCATTTCTTAAATTAAAGAAACAATTGTGGAGGATTGTGATTTTAGAGAATGAAAACACTACAAAATAATATGTTTAAAAATAGCATTGCCACTAACCATAGTTTTAATGTTGTTTTTTTTAATTGGGGTAAGGTCCTCTACAATCCTCGACAAGGAAAAGACTTAGGAATATGCTTTGGAATGAGTATCATCATGAGGTGGAAGCACTTTTCTAGGTTCTTATTGATCTCAAACAAAAATTATTTTGTAAAGTCACATTGATTGAAAACTCTATGATAATTATAACAAGTCAATACTCTTGAACTATTCCATCTAATTTTGCTTTGGCCAAAGATTATGAGAAAGAACTAGTCACCACTTTCCTTCTTCCATGAATAGAAATAGTTAATAAAGTCACAACTATTAACAATTTTATTATATTATAAGATCCAATAACTATTACGAGGTCCAAATTATCTTGAAGTAAAACATTCAATAAATAATATCTAATCTTTTTGGTGTTTACAATTCATCAAATTTAAGAAAACATTAATCAAAACAAGTGCCACAAGTGGCTATGTCCCTGTCGATTTGTGCATGAAATATATATAACATACCAAAAAATTGTAGACACTCTAAAAATAAGTAAACCCTAACTTTTATAACTAAATTAGAGGAAGAACATACCTAAATTATAGGAAGAACACCGAGATGTTGTTTACTATTCAAAACAATTTCACTAAAAAGTACAAATTTACTTGTAACCACGTCGATTCTTAGTATATTATATTGGCCAAGTTAACATAATGTTGAAAGGGACAAAATTGGAGCTTTCCAAGTTATTAAAGAATAGGGAAAACCATCAAGATAAGCTTATATTGGTTTATAAGATTCCACTTGTGAGGATACTTTTCAACCCTACTCTGCATATTCATGCGTGTATGCCAATTGTTATTGCGGAGACTAGGAGACCACTGCATGTATTCCAATTGTTACTACGAAGACTAGGAGATCACTGCATGTAGCCCATCATTACGAAGAGGTCAAATGAACTATGGAGGGGCAGGTGATTGCTGCTGGCTTGCTCGAGGTTCTCTTTTTTTATATTGGCCTTGGCTCGAAGTGTACTTTTTATCGATCAATCGAGGATCTTTGGGAGTGGCTTGCTTGCACACAAGAACGTGATTTCAAATTTTCCATCTCCCTTTGGTCGAGCCCCTCCGGTCCTCCTAGAATGAATCATAGTTCATCACATCTAGACTAGCTTATGAACGGTTATGGGTTGTTCTAGCAGCTTGGTTCACTCGGCCAGTTCATTCTATTGTTCCTGCATCTCGAACACTAGTTTTCTGTTGCTCTTTCTCTCTCAAAGCTCGGGGGTCGGATCTAGCCCAATGTATGGATTTTAATTTCGATATGCTCAATTTCCAACCAAAAGATCTAGGGAAGCTATTGTCTAGGAGGTGGTCGAGAAGGATGCCAGTAGCATTGTTTTCGCAATAGCAACAAGAAATAAATGGGTGGGTACGCTTCGCCAGGATTTTCTCCTACCAAGAAAGCATTACATCGACTTTCCAGGTAAGTAGAGATTTCTTGCAGATTGAAAGTAACCTCTACCCTTTATACCTTGAAAGCAGGAAAACGCCTGATCTGTTGAGTAAGGGGGGACTCTAGTAGCATTGTTTTCTCAATAGCAGTAGGCAGTAAATGGGTGGGTGCGCTTCACCAGGATTTTTGCCTACCAACAAAGCGTTATATCGACTTTCCAGGTAAGTAGATATTCCTTACAGTTTGTACACATACCTTTTTCTTTTTTTCTTTGCTGCTTTTGTCAATTCCTAAATATTCTCTGTAAATGTTGTGAATTGGCTCTGGATTTGGCTCAATTATGGATTTGTACTCAGCTTAACATGAAATATGGCAGCAATAATGCGCATGTGTTCAAAAAATTCTCACAAAATTAAACTAATTTCAAGTTTCTTTACCTGAAGTGGTGCAGACAAGAATGAATGGGAAGCAGAATGACATGAAGCTAGTTATCCCGAACCCAATGCTTTGGAGCTCTAACTATGCATGTACGCTCATTACCTACTAAAATAAGGGCAGATTACAAACCTTGAGAGGAATAAAATCTTGAGCATGACCAACGTTGGTTTTCCAAGGCAGATAATTCCGGTATCTTTTGAATTATCTACAGTCGAATCACTTTTTGTGCTCCCATCCATGATTGTGCTACTGCGTGAATCATTCCTAGAACTGTTCCCATGTTGAAGAATTACCATGTCATATGATACATAGTTTACCTATAAATCTGTATTCTTCCAATCCTGTCTCTGAGCCCATGTATTGGTTTTGATGTGACTCTATTCAACTGCCAGACTGCCTCTCGGAAGCTTGTTTGAGCTAAATTCAACAGAGCTCTTAACTTCCCCGCAAATACCTAATATAACCACTTTGTTGTTGTGCTCTTTGGCACTTAAAATTTTACTTTCCATTATGATTCCCAAGACATTAGGACACTTAGAAGAATACGTCTTTCAGTCTGTATCAGTTGCAAAGTATCTGAGAATATTAAGTCTCTCGTTCATTTCCTTCGTTCCCAAGGAAATGAAGAGGGTTGCCACCAAACTTCATAGAAACATCATCATAATAACCAATGGTTAAGCGAGAATAAATGGTCACAACTCATAAAGATAAATTAGAGGAAAGAGTGCCAACTATTAAATATAATAAAAAACCTCAATCGTGATGGCTATTATGAATGCAAAGAAGATAGCAGAGGAGTTTCTATTCGGATTTTCCGGGCATTCCAGTCGGGGCACTAGAAGAAATTTTCCCTTTCGACACCCATCCGACGGTCTCTTGTCTCATGTGCCATTTGACTAGCCTAACCAAATTTTAAAAGAGAGAGTTCACCTACCAGTCAACTGAATAGTGACTCGCCCGAATGCATACGCTGCTTCACATTTTTTTTTTTTTACATGTCCCTAAGTTGGATTGTGGGGTAAACTTAAATCGTTTATTTGTAAAGGTTTTCAAACAAGTCGTGGCTCACAAGAATAAAAATAAAATGAAAAACTGAACAAGCACCTTGAATTTAAACTTCCAGGTATACACTACACGAAACTCTTAGACGTAAGAAAGACAATAATCTTTTCGATATGCACATAATGAAGCGCACAACTAGATTTTCAGGGGAAGTAAGACCTGGAAGCTCACAATTTACATTCGTAGGTTGTAATGAAACAGTAATGAAGGTTCTAGGTACGAGAATCCAACTTCGAGCTTAAATGGTGGAGGAAATCCAGATTCTAACGCCACGAAGAATAGGAATTGTTACTGTTAAAGCTTCAGAAGGGGAAATAATCTAAAATCCATAAATTAAACCGTTGACTTTAACTTTCTGAAGAAATCAAAACTATACCGGAAAGAAGATGAGGATTGCAACATAAGTGGTTGTCAGGCATCGTCGTCATTTGAGTTTTCATAAACTTAGGTTATATGCATTAACATTAAAATAAAATGCATATGCATTAACATTAAAAAAATGAATATGCATTATGCTAACGGAGTCTTACCTCCACAAAACTTAGGTTATATTAATTTATCTAATATAGAAAAATTGCATCTCAACAATAAGAAGTCAAAATTTTTGGCCAATATACTTTTTGATCAAATAAATTTAATTATTATAAAAAATAACCATTTCATTTTGCCTATGTACAACTTTGGAAGTAAAAAAATTATTAATTGTCAAAGACTAAGTAATGACATTCAACGATGAATCGATAACTAAAGTCCTCGCTTTCAATAGGTACTAATAACTATATTTACCTTAATTATTCCCTTTTTGCTTTTATCCAATGTTTGTCGTGAAAAGTGATGAAAAACGTTTTGATGATATTTACCTTAATTTTTCCCTTTTTGTTTTTATCCAATGGTTGTCATGAAAAGTGATGAAAAAAGTTTTGATGAAAAAAAGAGTTAACTCGGGGCAAAATTATGAAGAATGTTGTCAAAAAGTAGTAGTTTTTCAATAAAATTTGATCCTAATCCAAGGAGCCAACAATTGACATACGGTGCCTAGGTGGCAAGATGGTTTTGGCATTTGATGTCAGTCTTTGTTGGTGTTAACATTTAATGACATTATTGAATCCATGATGTGATTACCTCCACTTCATGTATTGCAAAAAGGAGGAGGTTGTCACTCTTGACATTAAATATCTACATGCATCCATCACATCCCTAGTACATCCATTTCAAGAATTTTAATTGTTAAAGAAAACAAGTGCTACATGGCAGCGTAGTCCCTGACCAGTTGGTATGGGAGTAAATGTGACCTAGTACAGATAGGTGGATAGAAAGTTGAAATACATGTGGGTTGCGTGCAGAACTTAGTATTCCCGAATTAGTTCTTCTTGAAAAAATATAAAAAATTATCAATGTTTGAATGGTTATTGGACAAAAAAAAATTAGCATTACCGAATTGGTTATTTTGAAAACTAGGACATAGAAAGTCATCAGAAATAAATAAATTATACATACGAAATATGTATTTGTATAAAGTAGATATTTAGTAAATAAATTATACATACGAATAATGTATTTGTATAAAGTAGATATTTAGTAAATAAATTATACATACGAAATATGCATTTGTATAAAGTAGATTTTTAGTTTTATAGATACGAAATTTGTAGCCTTCATTGCATACGTAGGAAGTTTTTGTATCGTGGGTTCTTGGGCTGGCGCGCTGAAAATTGGGTGTCTGATGTTCCGTGGTCTACAAATAACAATGACTACTCCGCAATATACAAAATGAGAGGCGTAGTTGCAGACTATAGAAATTTACCAGAAACTAATAATGTGTGTTATATAATAGAATAGTAATAACATTTGTTGCACCGAATTACTTTGCTTTAAAACTAAGGTTTTTTTTTGGAAAAAAACGATATAGCATTGCCAAATTAGTTTTCTTTGCACATGTTTTATAGAGAATGGACGGAGTGCTCATTCCATAATTAGCAAGTCTTTGGATCGTGGGTTGTTGGGCTGGTGGTTTGAAAAATGGGCCTCCATCGTTCTGTGTCCTACAAAATCCATCGACAGTTCTGCGATATACAAATTGAGAAGAGGGCTTGCGAATAATAGAAACTTATTATAAAATAAATAATGGTTGCTACATATATCAGGAAATTACATCAACATCATGAAGACCCAAAAATTAGCATACAATAGGAGAGAAGAAATGTAGCATATCCGAACTAGTTTTCTTTGGAACAAACAAGAAGGTTCCTGGAAACCCAAAGTTTAGTATACAATAAGGACATTTTCGAATCAGTTTTCTTTGAAATTTAACAAAAAATAATAATGTATGTTACATTCTTGTGGAAATTTAAATGCATTTGTCATATAGACTGGGATTGGGGCTCCCATGGACCATAAAAAGAAATAAGTACAAGAATTAGGAACGTCAAAAGAAGCGTGTGATGGTAGATAGGAAGACCTGAAAAGAAGAAATTGGAACTTATGAGTCTTTTGTTACAATTTTATATTTAAAGAGGACATAAGTGGATTGATAAAGAAAAGAAGATTACAACATAGACTTAAACTGGAATGATAAACAAAACAAGATGGCAGTATAGACTTATTATGAAGCCGATGCGTTTTTGTTGCTGTCGTCGATGGGAAGTGGACTCATGTTGATCAGTTGTTGCCCTTCCTGGATGAGTCTTTCCATTCTGAGTTGGGACCATTCTTCGATGTAGATTTTCATGGGGGCTGTGTTGATTTCATCCAGGATCTCTATGAAGACTCTGTTCAATTTATTCATTGTGTGAGGCATAGTCCAGTGCCCAATGCTCGTGCTCATCTATATGATATTCAAGTATGCCGTAAAACTTTTCGAAAGAGAACCCCTTTAAAATATCAACTTGTTCCTAAAACACTTCTTTGGTGACTGACAAGGATTTGAGAGTTAAGTTTGGATCTTGAACCTCGTTGCTAGTTCTGGCTAAGTCCATCTGGAGAAGGCTTGTGAATAAATTTTTCTTTTCTGATATCACTTGTTTACATGATTTGACAATGAGGTGCAGGTTCTCAAATTTTTTTTTCCTGCATGATTTTACTTTTTTGGTGCACTTTGGGGAGGGGAGTTTCTCCTATCTTCTTTTTAATTCCGATGTGTTTAGGGCATAGTTGGCAAAAGGGTCCAACACCTGATGACAAAAAAGATGTTCATTTTTTAAATTCGTCTCCAAATGTTCAAGGAAATCATTGGCCTTCTCTCCGAAGGAAACTAAATTTTGTGATGTTTCCCAGGCTTCAGTAACTAGCTGCATTCTTTTGTTGATGTTGTTCTCTACAAGGGCTTTGGAGCATGCAAGGAGGGTAGAGGATACTTTCATCTTCGTTGCAGTGGTAGAAGGCACAATTTTTTCCAAAGGACTGGCAAATTCTGGTTTTGCAATGAAATCTTGTTCAAATTCGTTGATTCGGTGTTTCAGATTGGCATAATCCATCTCCATTCCTCAAATGGAATCACGAAGAATGTCACCGGTTACCTGGTGAAACGAGTAGATTTTGGACGGGGTCATTTGGCTAAAGTCAATCTCTGTTCTAGATTTTCCTTTCTTATTTGTTACATATCTCTTTTCAATGACCATACTTTTAGATTGGCTATAAAAAATAACTCTCTGGATTACGAAGGATTCATCTATGTCAAAAAATTTAGTGTCAAATATATCCACCGTGGATGACCCAATTTTTTGCATCTACTCAACTTCAATTTCAACTTGTAGTTTTCCACTGTCAATTTCGGGTTCCTCCGTGTGCCCTGCATTGTTTTTTCTCTTCTTTGCCAGTGGAACTTTGTGAGAACTATCAATATTTATGCGAGGAAGATTCTTATCTCCTCCTCTGTTCAAAGTTTTCTGGGTTTCTTTCTTACATGGATGGACCGTCGAAGCAACACTCTGTGGTGTCGTGCTTTTGGGAGTGCTGGCAGGGGGCTGGGTACTCTTCTCATTGGATACTTTACCATGTTGTCTGTACAATTCAATTGTTCTTTGCAATGTCTCTGTGTCATAATGGGCATAAGCAGGATTATTGTCGACACTGTCCCTGTCTTGGGTCAGGTGCCTATGGATAAAAGAGGTGTTAAAGCCAACACCTAGTAAATGTTCTCCAAAAATGCCATTGGGGTCGAACCCTTTTAGCCTTTTAGTGTACATTAGGTTCAATTTATTGAAATGGGTGGCAAACTTGTCAATGTTGTTGATGTTTTTGCACACGAAGTCTTCAACTTTCTAGGCGAGAGGAATGAACTGTTTTTTTTTCTTGTCATGGAAAAAATGCAACTAATGGTTGTATTGCCTTGCTATTTCTACAACAAATATCTTTTTTCTGATGTGGCATGGAAGGAAGGTAGGATTTTCTTTAGAGCCAAAGACCATGATGAGACTGTGATTTTCCTTCTGCTCAAGTGTGCCCTTCTTGTTCAAAAACTTGCTTGCGTGGCCAGACATCCGTGGAGCATCCTTGCCTAATAGTAAATCTTTAAAAACTGAGACAAAGCCATTAAAAACTTCATAAAAATAATGGGATACCTTGAGTCTCCATAGGGCGTCGTGCCAGAATGTTACTGGGTCGAATCCACTATTTATTTTATTGGAAAGAGAAAGTTTTGGAAATGTGCAGCAATACACAAATGCGAAAATCAAGTAGGATGACATATAAATTTATTCGATTCTTTGAATCGTGACAACTGGGAACAGAGTTTAATGGATATTAGCTTTCCCCAATAGAAAATGGATTGTTCCTTGACTATGAAATACAAAATATAAATAATTATATGGGAAATGCTTGTTGTGGATGCTTGTCCCATTATTCTTATAAATAGCCAAGCAATTTTCCTGAATGGATTTCTAAAGGAACTTACCTGGAGCCTTGTGATATCTTCAGGAACTGTTGTCAAGTCTTCGAGGAATTCGACTAAGATGTCCAACCCATTATGATGTTTTTCTAGAAACTGCTTGTCGTCTTGTCCTCTGAACATTAATGTTGGTTACGGCAATTTCAACATCTCGCGGAAGAGATGAAGTGACAAAGAAATAGGAGAATGGTTGCACAGTGGAATAATTGTTTGGCTTGGAATATATTTTTCGATGCACAAAGATACCAACTCCTTACAATCAAAAACCTCAGGGACGCAGCCTACACAAGCGATTTCGGAGGTCCAAATCACTTCGTTCTGGGCGAAACGAGATGAATAGTAAAAATATGCCCTGGACCACTGGAACCTTTCATCCTCTTCTACGAACATATTTACTGTATCTCCACAAAACTATTGTCGACCCACTACCATAGGTCTCTAAAGACATTTATTTGTTCCAGATGATGAATGAAATGAAAGGTTGGAAGGGCTAATATAACCTTATGCAAATTTGGGTCGAAAGCATGTGAATGGGAGATGTCCTCGAGACTTTCGTTGATTAATGGCAATTTGGATGGTTGTTGCATGATGCGTTGTTAACATTAAACACTACTAATTGCATATATAGAAATGCAAACATGGTGGATATTGCAACGAGAGATTAAGAATTGCAGATTTCTTGAGCGTCCCAACACGATGACGCGTGTTGGAGATGAAAAATCGGAAGGGACAAAATAAGTTTCCACACATCATGGTTTAATGTGTAATAATGGGATATCTCCTCGAGTTTTTTGCCCATTAATGACAATGTTGATGATTCCTGCATGGTGACCTCTTAGCATCAAAGGTTTCTAATTGCATAGCAATAAAGTACGAAGGTCGCAGGCAGGGGAACAAAACCACTACGAAATAGGGTTGCAAGGTACAATTGTTAAAGGTGAGGGTGTCAGGGTCAAATTGTATGTCTCGGAACTTTTTGATTGCAATACCTGTAACCCGGCAACTGTGGCGATAAAATTGGCTAAGTATGGAGAAAAATAGTGGTCGGTTGGAGGAGTCGTGTGATTATATAGATGGAGATAAAGATATCTCAACCTGCCAATGCTAGAACCCGTGTTTATAGAAAGGTGACTATGTATATAACCACAAAGCAATAATACAAGGGAAGGAGAAAATGGAAAAAGGGCCAACGATTCCGCGGTGGAAATGTAAATCACGGAAATTTTGAGTGCAATATGCATATCAGGGAAGAAGAAGCAACAAACTTCGAATTCGCTAAACTGAAACACTGACTAAGAATTTGAGATTTCGTGAATCCGTGAACATGAGGATCCAAAATAGGGTCATAGGTCTGGATGGTCAATTTGTATTATTCAGAACATTTGAATGCACAATCTGTAACACAGAAGAGGGGATGATGTCGGAACCCAGTAGTCAATTTCTATGTTGTGAATGGCTGGATGCAAACTGTTTCGTATTGCTGTGTGAAATTGTCACTTGTAAGAGTCATTAGTAATAGCATAGAAAATGTATATTAGGAAGAACATTTGTCAACCATGGTACAGTGAAGCTTGCGAGTTCAAGAAGCATGCGATAGAATTGTAGATTTCCAACCCAACAATCGTGGACATAAAATTGCCTAAGGTGTGATTATATACATAGAGATAATGAGAGCCATAATACAGGGGAAGAAGAATAGGAAAAAAGGAGAAACGAGTCGGTGGTGGAATTATAGATCAGGAAATTTTTCAATACAAGATGTGAACCCGGTAGTCAATTTGTATATTGTGGAGGATCGAAGTAAATAATTTGAATTCATAATTTGTAACACGGAAGAGCGGATGATGTCGGACCTGCACCTGTGTCCAGTTGTCAGTACTAAGAAGTAATTTAGTATTGAAAATAATATTTTAGATTCTATTAAATACTTCATAGGGATTAGTATCCGTAAACAATGGAAATCTCCACCCTGCTAGAATGCATTCCGTGTGTGAATTTGTATATCGCGGAACTTGAAGGACTATTTGGAGGACACAGAACAATAGAAGTGTAATGTCGAGTCAGCCAGTCCACAACTCCACTTCTCAATTTGTATATCGTGGAATTTTGGGTGCTATTTGTAACACATGCAACAATGGAGGGCCAATTTTGAGCTCGCCCACCCGAGAACCTGTGATCAGAAATCTTGGTAGGTATGAAAAGGAACAGTTGCTGGTTCAATTCTCCATGCAAGGATTTAGATGGAACTAAAATTGGTCCCAACGTGGCAACCGTGGACATAAAATTGGCCAAGTATCGAAAGCAACAGTGGTCGGTCGGATTTGTCGTCTGATTGTGTAGATGGAAATAAAGATATGTCAACCCGCCAACGTTGGAGCTGCATATTTCGTGAACCCACCAAAAGGAGGATCCAAAACAGGCTGAGAAGGTATCTGTAGAGGAGGCGAGTCTCAGACCTTCTAATTGTATTGCTCAGAACATTTGAATGCATAATCTATAAGACGAAAGAGCGGACGATGTTTGGTAGTCAATTTGTATATTGTGGAGACTGCAATTCCAACTATTTCGTACCTCTGTATCCACTTGTCATAATAAGTGCTAATTTAGTATTCTAAATAAATTTTTAGGTACTGTTAGATACTTCACAGGGATTCGCATCCGTAAACAATGACAATCTGCACTCCGTCATTTCTGCATTCTGTGTGTCAATTTCTATATTCCGGAACTGGGAGTGCTCTTTGGAGGACACAGAACAATAGAAGTGCAATGTTGACTCATCCAGTCTATAGATTCACTTGTCAATTTGTATATCACGGAATTTTGGGTGCTATTTGTAGGCTATGAAACAATGGAGCCCCATTTTTGAGCTCGCCTGCGTGCCCGAGAACCCATGATCAAAAATGTCGCAAGGTATGGAATGCGGAATTTGTGCGTGCTTTATAAAATATCATGTCCATATTTTATAGTCCCATAATACATGGGAAGAAAATAAAGGAAAAAGGACGGAGGTGTTGGCAGTGGAATTGTAGATAATATACGGGAACAAGATAAGGGAAAAAGAACTAAGTATCTCGCAGAAGAACATCAAGGTTCACAAGCGCCGACCCCACAGTAGTGGGCATAAAATTGGCTAAGTATGGAAAGGAATAGTGCTCGGTCGCATCCGTCAAGCGAGGATATACATGAAGATGTTAAAGCATGAATTGCAGATGACGGAGGTATCTTTCATACCACTTTCTCCATTTGTCACTAGTAAGAGCATTGTTGATGTATATCAAGAAGGATGTGAAGTTGCTAGGGATGGAAAGTAGCAACAGATACTTTGAAAAAATTCAATGTGTATGAGGAACCCACGGTGAAATTGTAGATCATGGATCTTTTCAGTGCAAGATGTATATTGCAGAATGATAAGCAGCTGGGTTCGCAAGTGTTGGCCCTACAGCGGTGGGCATAAAATTGGCAAAGTATGGAAAGGAACAAATCACTGACGTTGTTTCACTGCAACATGTATATGAAGAAACATGGGACATAGGTGTTGGGTACCGCAAACCCAGGGCCTGGTGCCCAGATAACTGGGCAAGTATTGGCCAAGAAAAAGTTATGATATCTATTTCAATATTTTTCATACTAGCATCTATTAATGAACAAAGTTTTCATATTTATCTGAATAGTATTCATAGTAACAGATATTAATGGATTGGTTGTTTCAAATGCAAGTGATCTTTCAATCTGCAAGATGCTTCTCGGCTTGCAAATTTCACTGGAACGTCAAAAATTTTGACTGCAACATGTACATAGCGCAACAAGAAACATGAATTTGCATTGTGGTCTCAACGACATAAACTCCTTATCATCTATTCATCTTGTAATCATTGCAATGAGATCAGAAAATGTCGGCTCTCCATAAACATCAATATCTAGATTGAATTAAATGCAATCAAAATTTGGTGTGACTTTTAAGTAATTAAAGCATAAATTGCAGATTACGGAAGTTCTGTAATGTACCTCAAAAATCATCATAAAAT
>JASDQU010738977.1:100433-117916 GCA_032191745.1 Picea mariana | reverse complement strand
GATTCTTAGCTTTGATTCATGGTTTTGGTTTTCATGCTTTCATTATTCTTTTATGAAGATTGATTTGATTATTGTAATATAAGATTGCTTCATTGGTGAGAGCTCTCATATGTTGTTGTGCCATTCAACTCTTCACATGTTGTATTTTCTTTTCCTTCATGTAGTTCTCCATTCCTAGATTAATTTCCTTCATGCAATTTCCCATTCCTAGATTAATTTCATTTACGCAATTCAATTCAGTCGTGTGTTAGATTAATGATTCTATTTTAGTCATGTGTTAGATTAATGATTCTATTTTAGTTGTGTGTTAGACTAATGATTACATTTCATTCATAGCTTAAACATTAGATTAGATTAGTTCCGCTTCAATCTTGCATATACTTTGTGTGTGCTTCGTCAGTTTATGAACCCTGGGTTGACAAATTAGATAGTTGGGCAAGTACTACAACTCAATTAATAAAACATTAGCTTGGCCCAATATAACGACTGACGTTCCCTTGTCACGATTGTTGTTCCTTTTGTAAGTAGTGTTGTTCATTTGAACAGAACAATTGTCATTCCTTTTGTTACAATTGTTGTCCCTTTGCAGGGGTTGCATCTCTGGAGGAAGGGTATTGAAAACGGAAGGTAAGAACCTACGTAGGCGACAAGTAAAACACTTGTGCCAGTGCCTACCTTTGGATGATGCATATAGGTTATATTTTAGGACATATTTAGAGCTCAACAGAAGCCAACAAGCATGATGATTGCATTAGAGCTATGAATGAATTAGAGCTTGATCAGAATGAGAAGAACAATACTTTGGAGCTTGTTCCTAGACCCAAAGATAAGAATGTAATAGGTTCCAAATGGGTGTTCAATAATAAAATGAATGAAAAAGTACAAGTTGTTAGGAATAAATCCACATTGGTCTGTAAAGGGTATGCACAAGTTGAAGGACAGGATTTTGATGAAACCTGTGCACCAGTGGCAAGATTGGAAGCCATCAGAATGTTTCTTGCATATTCATGACATAAGAACTTTAAAGTGTATCAGATGGATGTTAAGTCGACATTTCTTAATGGAGATCTAGAGGAAGAAGTATATATGGAGCAACCTAAAGGATTTTCATTGACAGATAATTCTGATTATGTCTGCAAGTTGAAGAAGGATTTATATGGACTGAAAAAACCACCACGAGATTGGTATTATAGACTGGACAAATTTTTACAAGACAAAGGGTTCAAGAAAGGTACTGTTGAAAGCAATCTCTACATTAAGTCTGAAGGTGATGATTTACTAGTTGTTTTGGTTTATGTAGATGAAATTATTTTTAGCTGTATTAATGATTCCTCTGTCCAGTGGTTTTCTAACTCTATGAAAATAGAGTTTGAGATGTCCATGATAGGAGAACTGTCATACTTTCTTGGTTTACAAGTAAATCAGAGTTCTGCAAGAATTTTTATCACTCAAGAAAAATATTTGAAAGAGATGTTGAAGAAGTTCCAAATGGAAGATTCTTCCCCTGTTAGTACACCTATGGTAGTTGGTTGCAAGCTCAGTAAAGATGATATTTCACCTGATGTTGATCAAAGGACATATCGATCAATGATAGGCAGTCTTCTATACATCACATCATCCCATCCTGATATAATGCAAGTTGTTGGGATGGTAGGCCGTTATTAGTCTGCTCCTAAACAAAGTCATTTAGTAGTTGTAACAAGGATATTCAAATAATTGAAGGGCACAATGAATTATGGTCTTTGGTATCCTAGAAATCATAATTTTTAGTTAACTTCTTATTCAGATGCTGATTGGGAAAATTGTGTGGATGAGAGAAAGAGCACCAGTGGAGGTGAATTCTTCCTGGGTGACTCGTTAGTAGCATGGATTAGTAAGAAGCAAGGATTTGTTTCCTTACCAACTACATAGGTAGAGTACATTGCTGTTGCTACTTGTTGCACTCAGATTTTATGGACGATACAAACTCTTGCATATTTGAAGGTAAATTATATTGATCCCATCCCACTTCACTGTGATAACACCAATGTCATTATTGTCTCCAAGAATTCTGTACTTCATTCAAATACTAAGAATATACTAATAAAATACCATTTTCTCAGAGAACAAGTTATGAACAGAGTTGTTCAGTTGAATTATATTCCTTTCATGGAACAGATAGCTAACATATTTACTAAACCGTTAGCAGCGACACCTTTTGGATATCTTCATTCGAAGTTGGGGGTTATATCTTATTTCGTCTAATCTGTTCACCTTGTCAGGGGGAGTATGTTCTTGTTGCATATTTGATACCTTCAAGATGTACTAGGGGGAGCTTGTTTCTTCTTTGAAATTGATGTCAAAGGGGGAGAAAGTGTGGTAATGGTAAGGATTCTACAGTGGTATGGTTGGATGTCCAGGCACATTAGTGTAGTTCTTCAGGTTATTCAAGGTTTCCATCAATGCCAAAGGGGGATATTGTTGGAAGATTTATAGACAAAAGGCAGAGTATGCTTGTTTGTCATTGATGACAAAATCAACACAATAAGAGTATACTTGTTTACCAATGATAGCAAGATCACCAGCACAACGATAATGGCATGGAAAGAAAAGAAGTGTAAGCTCAGGAAGAGGAGAAATAGTGATCGTTGGATCACCCATCCCGAATTCCCTATGGCTGTCAGATACGAATTCAGATAGGAGGAGTGCGCAGAAGAGGAGAACAAATCTCAGATGTTGGATCTGAGCACCAAGGACCAGCAGCCATTGGATCCTGTATAATTGAGAAGAGGATAAGGTTGAGTACTATCCTCTAAAATCATGATACGCAAAGTCGTGAAACAATCCTAGCCGTTGAAGCCAGAGGACACGTGGCGAGTGATTGGAATTTCGCTAACTTTCACATTGGAGGAGTCAAAGGAGTGTGGTTTGGAAACTCGTGATACGTGAAGTCACGAAAAAATCTTGGTCATTGAAACCAAAGGACACATGGCAAGTGATTCAAATTTCGTTGACTTTCACATTGGAGGATTCAAAGGAATATGACACAAGAACTTGCGACATGTGAAGTCGTGAAATGATCTGGACCGTCGGATCACCAAAGTTCTGGACCATTGATCTGACAAGCGAAGCGCTTGAATGTTTGGCATGTGGTCATAGCCAAGGTCACATTGTCGAAGGATGAAGGGAGGAGATAGCACATTGCTAAGCTCCATTTCAGAGTTTCACAAGTTGGGAGTTATGAGGCAACTCACAGCAGAAAATCGCGAAATGCGAAATCGTGACATGATCACATCCGTCCATCAAAGGGAGAGATCTAAACCGTTGATCTGATATGGAGTATTTCGGATATCGTGACTTGGGAGATTCAAGACACCTCATACCAAGATCCCTAAAGTCGTGATTCGTGAAGCGCCTTCTGGATAAGCGCCGAGTCACAACTGGTGGTCATATGAGAGGAAGGAGCTAGCCCAACTAAGATCCATTTCGGAGATCGTGACATGGGAGAGTCGAGATGTCTCATCACAATATTTCCAAAATGCGAAATCGTGAAATCACTTTCTGTTTAGTGTTCGGTCACAACCAATGGGCATATAGGATAAACACAAGTCCCTGCGGGTTTAATCCAACGATAATGGTTAATTGGGAATTTGATCAAAGGGCTATTGTTTCATCTCTCGGTTAATTGTTCATTTATGATTCAGTTAACAGAACTGAATCATAGTTATTGGACATTTCACGATTCAGTTGTTGAGGCATTTTCCTTGGATATTTGAGGTGTAACTGAATCGGTGGGAGAGAATAAAAGACATATATAGTGATTGTGTGAGGTTGGATGTTCTCACTGGAAAAATGAGTTGAACTGGGAGAAAGGAAAATCACAGTATGCACAGTGTGAGATTAAACTCAGAGATGAGAAACATAAGTCGAACAGAACATAAAAGGTGAAGAGAGAAGAATGAACACATACCAAAGAGCTTGAGAAGAACAGAGAAAGAATAGATAGAAAGAGACAACAAGTCAAGCCAAGTATGAACAGAGAAGAAGAATAGTGATGCAGAGAAGAATCGCATAATAGAGAAGAAGTGGTAAGAATTGATATACCTGTATTGTTGGTTATTCAATCATTTATTTGTAATTAGGGAGGTAGGGTGGTGCTAGAGAGGAATTTATTCCTCTGATTATTCAAGTTGGTGCTTGAATACTGGAAGTTGAAGCTTTCATCTAGTTGTGGCTAGAAAATAGGGTGGTAGGGTGGTGCTTGGGAAAACAAAAAGTTTTGTGTATGCAAGTTGGTGCTTGTATAAGTGGAAGTAGGTGCTTCCATCCAGTTGTTGCTAGAACACTTAGGGAGTTGGTGATTCCTTCTAGTGGGTGCTAGATAAATCAAAGGGTTGGTGCTCTCAGAAAGTTGAAACTTGTAAAACAGAGGTATTAGCCTCACATTGATTTGGTGCTCAAAGATAGATGATGTATAGAACTTAAAAGACTGCCTATCATTTGAGGAAGAAAATGTTTTCTCCCTTTATGGGTTTCCTCATGAAAATATGTCTCTGTGTATATCTTATGTGTGACTGATGTTCATTATTTATGTTGTTCATATCTTGTATAATATTGATAGTCACTTGGAAGAGATTAAAAATTGTTTGAATAGTCATAAATTGTTTAGGCACCGTAACAACTGATTCACCCCCCCCCCTTCACTTGTCTTAGTAATTTCAACACAGTGTGCTTTTCAGAACAAGTCGAAGGGTGAAAAGTTCGATACATAGGTCAGAGTTGTCCGAAGGAACATGTGCGAAGTTGTGCGGAGGCATGGAGTAGCATTCCTAAAGAACAGTGGGTGCATATGTTCATTAACACTTTGGATACTACGTCCATCAATTGGTATCTTCAAGCAGAACTACACCTAACCACTTCAGATTGGTACGGTATGACCCAGAAGTTTATAGATACATTTTTATTTGAAATTTAGTACTCCACAGTAGATTTGGACTTACAGGTTGTAAGACAGAAATTCTTTGAGGAGGCACCTAACCTCCCTTTGTAGCAAGAAGAAGATGAATGGACTGCACCTCTTCAGAAATTACAGGTTTGTTATAATATCGATGTTAATGAAGATGATGATCCTAGGAATGTGAACATAACAGAAATTGAAGGACGGAGAGACATATAAGGACAAGGGATTGAACTACCTTTCAATTGACAACCAATCAAAATCAAGAAATTTAATCTTGGAACAGAGAAAGAACCTAAGTTGGCGAACGTTGGAGATTATTGGGATAATGCCACTATTGATAAGATTATAGAATTACTGCATGCATATCAGGACTTGTTTCCAACCAAGTTCACAGACATGAAGGGAATTAAAGGGACCATGGGAGAAATGAAGATCCCTTTGAAACCATATGCAAAGCCAGTCAAACAGAGACCCTACAAACTGAATCCCAAGTATAAGCATAAAGTTAGGATTGAATTAGACAGAATGTTGGAAGCATGAATCATTGAACCTACTGAAGAATCAGAATGGATTATCCCTATGGTGGTCCAGGATAAGAAGATGGGAGAAATAAGGATTTGTGTAGATATAAGGAAACTAAATGATGCATGCCTACATGATCCATTCCCTACAACCTTTACTGACGAAGTTCTAGATAATGTAGGAGGATAGGAAGTTTACTCCTTCACAGATGGATTTTTAGGTTATCACCAGATCGGGATTGCTAAGGAATATCCACATAAGACCACATTTGCAACAGAATGGGGTTCTTTCCAGTACACTATGATGCCTTTCAGATTGAAGAATGCACCAACCATATTTTCCAGGGTGGTGGTCGAAGAATTCAAGGAGTTTTTACATAAATTTGTGGAAGGATATTTTGATGATTGGACTCTCTTTAGCTTATTGAAAAATCATATTGAATGTTTGAGACTAATGTTGGATAAGTGCAGGAAATGCCAGATTTCCCTGAACCTGAAGAAGTGAATCTTCCTGTCACCTTTTGGAGTATTGTTGGGACACATTGTATGTAAGCAAGGGTTGTTGGTAGATCCTTCTAAAATATCCATAATTGTTGATCTATGTCCCCCTACTTCGGTTAGACAACTGCGCACTACATTGGGACATATTGGATACTACAGAAATTTTGTCAAGGGATATGCACAGATAACAACACCAATGGAAAATATTTTAAAGAAAGATCGTCAGTTTCAATGGTGAGAAGAATTCCAACAGAGCTTCGACACACTAAAATAGAAAATGGTTATGGCACCTATCTTGGTTTTCCTAGATTGGAGTAAGGATTTCCACGTCCATGTCGATGCTTCGTCCATTGCATTAGGAGAAGTGTTCACACAACCAGGAGTAGGATATATTGACCAGCTGCTAGCCTTTTCTAGCAGGAAGCTATCTACAACTGAGATAAACTACAGTACCACTGAAAGAGAAGGTTTAGCTACGATGTATACGTTGCAGAATTTTTGACACTACTTATTGGGAGGGCATTTTAATATGTTCATTGATCACTCTATGTTGAAATACTTAGTCAACAAGCTAGTGTTGGGGGGGAAGAATATGAAGATGGCTACTTTTATTCTAGGAATATGACTTTGAGATTGTGGTCAAACTAGGAAGAATGAACAAGGGACCTGACCACTTGTCTAGGTTATAACATGGAGAGGAACCTACCAGTTTGGAGGATACATTACCAGATGCACAGTTTTTGGCCATCAGAAAGGTTGATGATCACTTCGATGAGATAGTTCAGTACCTATCTATAGGAATGGCACCCCGCGAGTATACAATTATTTAAAAGAAATAGTTGGTAGTTTGCGCTGCAGGTTTTTCACTTATAGTTGGAAAACTATATAATATGTGACCTGATGAGATCTTGAGAATATGTGTTATGGAGGCAGAAATACCATTGATTTTGGCATAAGCACATGGAGGCATTGTAGGAGGATATTATGAAAGGAAAGAAACAATACAAAAGGTTCTTAGAGATGGCCTCTGGTGGCCCACTTTACACAAAGATGCTAAGGAATACTACAGAGCCTATGATGTATGCCAACGAGTTGGGAAACCTTACAGAAGAGATGATGTGACTTTAGCACCTCAACTAACGTTACAAGAATTTGAGAAATGGGCCATTGATTTTGTGGGACCTATCAACCCACAAGGAAAGCGCACAGGAGCTTGATACATCATCACTGTGAAAAAGTATTTGACCATATGGGTAGAAGCAAGAGAAGTTAAGGACTGTAGTGCAACTACAGCTGTGTGGTTCATATTTTATGATATCATAACCATATTTGGATGCCCAAAGATCCTTATGAGTGATCAAGGTATTCATTTTATTAATACGTCTATTGAAGCCTTAACTCAGGAATTTGAAGTTCATCATCAGAAGAGTATTCCATACCACCCACAAGTGAATGGTATAGTTGAAGATTTCAATAAGATCTTGGAGACAATGCTAACAAAGATTTGCAGTGTGAACAGAGATGATTGGGATTTGAGAGTGCCAGCAGTTTTATGGGCTTATCGAACCACTTGCAAGAAGATGAAAATGCTTTAAGTTATTTTATGGCCTGGAAGTAGTGGTACCTATGGATTACTTAGTTCCTAGCTTAAGAATTGCAGCATTACAAATATGGATGACACTGGCATTGTTCAAAAGAGGCTCTGGCTCCCGCAATTGGTAGAACTAGAGGAATATAGGTTTATTGTAGGATTTCATCAGCAGGTATAGAAGGAATGAGAGAAGGCATACCATGACAGACATATCAAAAAGACATAATTCAAATAAGGAGATTTGGTGCTGGTATATGACAACAAGTTCATGAAGCATCTAGGGAAGTTCAGGACACATTGGCTTGGGCCATACGAGATCGCCTATGTTACAGAAGGAGGAGTTGTGTAGTTGAAGACTCTGAATGGAGAATGGAGGGAAGTATAGTAAATGGGAGCAGGTTGAAATTGTACTATGAAAACCAGCTGCCTCGTAGCTTTGAATAAAGTAAAAGAAGAAGGGTCTACGTACCAGGTGCAGTTGAAAGTGGGTACTAGACATAGAAAATACATTCTGCACACAATAGGGAGGGACAACACAGAAAGCACAGGCTTCTCTGCACATCCTGTAGTCGAAGAAATACCGAAGGTTCAACCTTGCAGTGACTCAGGATGAGTCATAGGTGAGTGTTGGGGGCCTGTTGGCCCTTGGTTATGGAAGGAAGAAAATATTAAGGAAGAAGAGCGAAGTGCAAACTGTGCAGAAGATACATTAACTAAGAATGGGTCAAAGTGGTCAAAGAAGCAGAAAATAAGGAGCGAAGTAAGGGGAATATATCTGTTGAAAGAGAAGATCAAGGAAGATAGATCAACAAAGAATATGGATCATGGACAAATCAGCAAGAGGAAAAATCCATCAACGAGTGCTTTGGAGCACCTCGCGGAAAAGAAGGAAAGACAGGCTAGTGAAGCCCTGAAAATGTGGGTCAATTTGACCTAGGGTTTTAGCACCTAGGGTTTTGGATCTAGGTTTTGACACCTAGACATTTTCCATGTAATGTATAAATAAAGGTCTAGAAGACCTTGGAGGGTTCATTCGAAGTGGATTGTGTTGTTGATGTTGAGTGATTATTGTTGTTCTATGAGGAGAGTATTGTGTTGTGAGAATATTCTTATATCCTAAGATCTTCAGCTGGGTGCGAAGATCAACCTTGCAACTGGGTGCGCAGGGAGGGGAGAGAAGAAGAGAAAGAGAGAGAGATCTACAAGCTAAGTGCACAGATAGAATTGTATTTTTTCATATAATATATCAAGAAACGCAGTTCTGTGGACATAGCCCTATGGAGAGGGTGAACCACGTATATCTTGTTGTTCTCTGTGGTTGATGTTGTGTTCTTTGCTTTTTGTTATACTGTTATTGCATTGTTGTGTTAGATCCGATATATAACTTGCGAAGTAAGCTTAAGCATGGTAAAGAATATCTATATTGTCATGTGTTGTTGTTCTAGAGTCACTTTTCATCTCCTCTGGTTGTAGACACCTGTGTCCTGCAACCCCCTATTGCTACTTCGGGTGAGACTGCATCTGCTCCGTAGGTGTTGCTGAAAGGGCCACTAGTTAGGGCTTGTTGGTGCATTGTTATACTTGAACCCTGGGTCTTCCCCTCTACCAACATACCCCTTCTTTATAAGTTATTCAAGCTGCATTTGCAACTCCATCTCCGGTGTACTCATTCTGTAAGGAGTCTTTGACACTGGAGCTACTCCTGGCATTAAATGTATAGATAAATCAATATCTCTCTTTTGGGGTAGTCTTGGTACCTCCTTGAACACATATTTAAAATATTCCAGGACTGCATGATCCTCCAAATTTGGAACTGTATCTTTAGGTGTCTCTTCCATATGAGATGCAAATATTTGACACCTTTTTCTATAACATTTCTTCAGCTACAATGTTGAAATTTCTCTAATGGTTACTTCCCTAGGAATTCCTTGCACTTTCCTTAGGTTCCCTTCCTCATCCAAGCAAGTAAATTCCTTGTTATGACAGTCTAGGATAGCATGATGTTGGTCCAACCAATCCATCCCAATTAGATAGTCATAGGAACCTAAAGGCAAGATGTTCAAATTTTCCCCAGTGTTCAGTCCATTTATGTCCATAAGACATAACTTAACCATCTCATTAACTTTTCTTTTGGTTCCGGTAGCCAGCTGCAACAACCAAGATTTTCCATGCTTTCGTCTTGGAAAATGCAAACTTTCCACCATCTTAGGATATATAACTATGACTATCTCCTGAATCAATTAAAATATCAATGGTTTGGTTGTTGATCATACCTTCCACTTCAATCATATGTGACTGATACTATGCTTTCTTGTTGTCCATGGCTGCATAGATCCTTGGTACATTTCTGCCCATGTCCTCCACTGTTTCATATTGTTGTACATTGTGAAGAATCCTCACTTTTTCACCGCTACGAGGACAATCTCTGAACATATGATCTCCTTCACAACCCCAACATTGAATAGGTGGTTGTCTTGGCCTTTGAAACCCTTCCTCAATCACTCTGGGTTCTTTGGAATTTGGTTGTCCCTGAGTATGTTTTTTGAAGAATGGTGGCTTAGTTGCCTTCTTCCTATGATCCATATTGAATTCCTTTTTGTCTTCCCAAGATTTTTGGAAAGTTGGCCTTGCTTTTTGTTGATCATATATGCATTTAACTCGCCTTATGGTCTCCTCCAATGTCTTGGGATCATCATACTATATTTTGTCACTGATGAATGATGGAAATCCACTCAAATACCTATGAATCTTAACTGTCTCATCCTTGATGAAAGAGACATACTTCAACAGTTCTAAAAACCTTCTTTCATATTCATCTATGGTCATACTCCCAAGCTTGATTTCAAAGAACTCTTTCATTTTCTTTTCATAGTATCTCTTAGTCAAGTATTTCTTCTCAAAATATTTCTTGAATTCCCTCCAAGTAACACTTTTCTCTTTAATGTGTTGCACTTGTACAAGTTGATCCCACCACATGGATGCCTTTCCTTTGAGTTGATAGATGGAAATTCTTCCTTCTGCCCGAGATGAATAATTATGCAATTGGAAATACTTTCTCGTGCCCAACAACCATGTCTCAACATCTTCATCCTTCTTATGATCACCATCAAATGTAGGAGGTTTGATTTTGTTCATTTCTCCCCGTAGCTCATCCACCCCAGACCTCTTATGCTTAGAGCATGGGATGGAATTGAGCTATTGTGTTCTCTCATATGGGAATGCCTAGGGGAGTGATGCTGATGTTTTCTAACACTTATTGTTCTTCTTTTCTCATCAGGAGACCCGTGACTTCCCGATTTGCTTGAGCCACTCTCCTTATCCAATTTATTTTCTATTATGTTCAAGCTCTGCATTAACTTCATGTTGAAGTCCTCTTGCTGCTCCTTGTCTCTCATAAGCCTTTCATTATCATATTTATGTCTTTGGACTTCCTTCTGCAAGTTCTTAATGGTCTCTACCATATTCATGTTTTCATCCCTTCCTTCTCCATGTCCATTGGAGTTTGTTCCTTGAATGCCCAAATGGACATCCATCCATCTGATCTCATATTCCTCGATGTAAGTCCCATGTGCATATTCCATTCCTCTGGACTCTGTGTTGATCCTAATCTAATCTATTTTTTGTTAACTCTACAAAATGTGCAGCCAAAAAAACTTTTTCAGGCTAATTGTTTCAACAATTTCATGAAAATATGAACCATTCTGGTTCAATAATATCTTAGAATTCCTTCTTCTGATTTCCTAAAAAATTGAATGTCCAAATCAATTTAATGGGTGAATATTTATATTCTACTGTACGATACCTTTCCAATGCCTACTCCCATGCTCAATTCCGAATCTTGAGCAGAAAGTTATGGCTATTTGAAAATTTCCCATTAATTTTTATGTTCACACTTCAAATTTCCCATTAATTATGAATTTTTGCACCTACACCATTGGAGTTTTCATAGGATCTCAATTGGGTTTCTTAATATACATATTATGGACACTCTGTATAAGTTTCACCTCTTTCTAGGTTCTGGGTTGCTAATTACAGCCTGCTGAAGTTCTAGGCCAATTCATGTTTTTGGTCTGGAATGCTACAGGTACCTTTTTTCCATATTAAACATTTTTAACATGCCCATAAATTTAATTCAGGTCTAGGACTATCTTCTAGGGCTCAATATATTTCCATTGACTTCTCCCGTGCCTCAATCTGATTCTGGAGCAGAAAGTTATGGCTCTTTGAAGTTAGTTGGGTCTTAAAATTTACCCTCCACTGTTTGTGTTGTAACTTTCTCATAAAAGCTTCGTTTGACGAACGATTTACACCATTAGAAATCTCTCTACGAGATTTTTTATTTGAGCTGCAAAGACATAGTGTACCTTGGTACATTTTGTTCTTGTGGTTTTTGAGTAGCTAAAAAAGATCTTAAAGGCCTCAAAAACGCGTTTCAAAAAAATGACGTTCAAACAGTATAAAACGTCGCAGAAAATCGTTGGTTTTCTGCTATTGTTCACCCTCCAAATGACTTCGCACGCACAAATTTCAACCTGTACACCCATATATAGCATGCACAACAAAACCAAGAGGTAATTCATGCTTCATGCATCCATAACTACCGCACATCACTTCCTTGTCGCACCAATAATTGTCGCGCACTACTTTTGTGTCGCGCACCAATATCCATTGCACGTAGTTTTGGTTCTGGTACTAATACCTGTTGCGCACAATTTTTGTATGACACGTTGATATTCCACACACATTTCACTTACGTGTTGCACCATGCCAAAGTTTAGAACGCCCCCACCACGCACCAATACTCTGTGCACACCATTAAATAAAATGTCACGTGACAACATATACTCATATTGCGCATGCAGCAACCAAACTCCTCTACACTCTGCCAATACTGTGCACACCACATGCGCCATTATTATGAGTTTGCACACTGCACAATGCTAAATTTAGTGTGCACACTCACACACCAACATTTTTATGCACGACACCAAAATTTAGTGCACACTCTCGCACACCAACATTTTTTCGCATGGCGCCAAAATTTAGCGCACTCACCAGCATGCCAACATTTTTCCGCGTGGTGCCAAAATTTAGCGCGTCGACCAACACACCAACATTTTTCTGTGCGGTGCCAAAATTTAGCGTGTGCACCAGCACACCAATATTTTTCCGTGTGACACCTAATTTTTATATATCACAAGCTTTTTACTGTTCATCATGCATTTTTAGTGCGCCTACCTACGCACATTCATTTTTATGCACATCAATTCCTCATGGATTCCACTACAGAAATTGGGGCTTTTTCTTAAAATTTTCCTAATTTCTACCATAGACATTCTGAAACTTATGAAATTTGTTCAATTTCACCCCGATAACACCAGTTCAACCTCTGCAACAACAAATCATTGTGGGTTGACATTTCTGGAACGAATTTTTCCCAAACTCAATTCACGAATTGAGAATTTTAATCAACTTATTTTGCTCCATCTGTCATGGCTTCACTGTAACTTCAAATTCGACCGATTCTAGGTCCGAATTTGTTAGAACAGATATTAAATCAATAATATCTCACCACTTGGCTGAATTTCTCAATTTTCCTATGAATTTAACAACATAAATTGTGGATTTTTCCCAATTCCTCCCAATTGCTATTACTTTTTACCATGGATTCTCTACAAATTGAAATTTGGCCACCTTGAAATCAATCCTCTATGAAATTTTGCTTCAAATCAACTTGCTCGGCCCATCCAGGCTCAGTTTTGAAAATTGAAGCTCTGATACCATATTGCAACATCCCCGACCACCCATGTTGAGCCATGCTACTCCATTAAACTCTCCCATTCTCTGTTCAACATACTATAACATACCCAACATCCAGCTGAGCTATACCACATAAATGTTTCAAACTGCATGCAATTAAAACATATACACACAGAACTCTTGCGGAAATTTATATATAAAACGTAGACAGACAAATACATATTGTAAATACACAGATTCATATAGAAATGACAGTAAACATATACATGCAACATATGCGGGCAATACCCATAAATATAAACACAGTTATAAACCATACATAGGATAAATCCATAAAATAAACACGTAAATAATTATGCAGCATGTAATTTATCACACAGTTGACACTTATCTTGGTAATAATATAACCAACTGCATGCAGACCTTCCACAAACCTTCTAGTCTTAAACCACACTTCTCATCACTCTTAGCAGTGGGTCACCCCCGAGCTAGGACTAAACTCCACCCGGGTAAAGGGATTCCAACCAGGCTAATGGATCATAGATAACAGGAAAGACTCTGTCACAGGTGCCAAATCAAACTAATAGCCTGCAGTCCCTCATTCCCCACATTCCTGTCCCACCCCAGGAAATGTGCCACTTCTATGCTCAATAGTCCTTTGGCTTCCCCACTTCCTTTCTGGGCTTCAACAACAGGTCAGACAAGAAGTCTCAGAGCCCTGTAGATGTATTTTAGCACCTTCAGGAAATCGATTCCCAAAAATTCTCTCACCCAGAGAGAAATTTCTCACGACCCTGACAACCTGCCTCTTCAGTATCCCACGGGCCTGACAACCCACTTCTTCATTCCATCTCCCAAGCTACCTAGCTACACAAAACAATATGGCTATGGATATAGGTTCAGATACAATGACAGGAAAGTATGGAGGATAACTGACTGCGTGAGTGAAATTTCATGGTATGGCTGAATGGATGACTCTTCGTGGAAGGAATGATAGGAAAATGAGCTAAGTCCAAACAATATGTATGCATGTCCCCAACTTGACACTTGTCATGTTGGGAGCTACTTTAGCCCACTTGTCCCCAACTTTGGAACTTAGGATAAAATAATTATCCATACTTTATACTTTTAGAAATATTAATATAATATGTAACGTCCTCGGCCATCCATGTCAGGCCATGCTATGCCAAATAACTCTTACTGTTCTCTCTGCGGAACATATTGTAACATAGCTAGTAACCAACTGAGCTATGCCACATAAAATTTTCGAACTACATGCAATTAAAGTATACACACACAGAACTCTTGCGGAAGCATTATATATAAAACGTAAACATACAAATACATGTGTAAATACATAGATTCACACTAAAATAATAGTAAACATATACATGCAACATATATAGGAAATACCCATAAATATACAATCAGTCATAACCACACATAAGATAAACCCATAAAAATACACATGTAAATAACAATGCAGCATGTAAATTTATCACACAATTGGCACTTATCTTGGTAAGAATGTCACCACATGCGTGTAGACCTTCCATGAACCTCCCAGCCTTAGACCACACTGTTCATCACTCTCAATAGTGAGTCACCCTCGAGATGGGACTAAACTCGACCCGGGTAAAGGGATTCCTAACCAGGCTAAAGGATCATAGACAATAGGAAAGACTACGTCTTAGGTGCCAAATCAAACTAAAAACCTGCAGTCCCTCATTCCCCACATGCATGTCCCACCCTAGGAAGTGTGCCCCTTCTCTTCTCTACATTCCTTCGGCTGCCCCACTTCCTTTCTGGGCTTCAACAATAGACCGGATAGGAAGTCTCCGAGCACTGTAACTATAGTTTAGCACCTTCAAGAAATCAATTCCCAACAATTCTCTCACCCAGATAATTAATCACGGGCCTGACAACCCACTGTTACGCATTATTTTGGTCACTCTGGTGATGTCTCTAGAGTTATGTGTTCAGGATCTCAGAAGGACTTTTTTTCTAAGAAAAGTGACTGTTGTCTTCTTCCACAAAACATATTTTTAAGATGAGTTCATAGGTTGACTATGTTGTAGGGTGCAAGAATCTTGATTCTTACATGCAACCCTATACCTAGCCTGCGAGGTGTTCGCAGTTTGCTCTATAGGTAGGGTGCGGACCTGTTTTGAATCTTAAAAGGAAGATAAAGTTATGAAGGTTATAGAAGAGTATCTTCTATAAAATGAGTTGGCATTCGCATGGTTGGCATCCTACTGACTTCTTAGATTTAGTGGGATCATCCTCATCCCTTTAACCATCTCTCCTTGTCCTATATAATGAAGGGTTTCTCAAGGAAGAGGTTAAGAAAGATTGAATGGAGAATTGATGAAAGAATTGTGTGAAGAACCCTGTTTGGATTGAAGCTTGAAGGCTCTATTTGTATATCAAGTTGTATTGGATCTTCTTCATGC
The DNA here is from genome assembly GCA_032191745.1 of Picea mariana. Taxonomy (NCBI): domain Eukaryota; kingdom Viridiplantae; phylum Streptophyta; class Pinopsida; order Pinales; family Pinaceae; genus Picea; species Picea mariana. The sequence continues at coordinate 102,151 of JASDQU010738977.1, read as the reverse complement.
AAGTGTAGAGAAAGTGTGTGTGTTGGAACCAAGGACCACTGAAAGGAAGCTTGTGACATCAAGGCAATCTGGTTGTATCTTCTACTTTCATTGAATATAATACAACGACATGTCCCTTTCCCATAAAATCACTCTTATTTTATTTCATAACTCCTTGATCATATGCATAGGTTGACATTGAATATACTTTTCTATCTTCACTTTGGTTGGTTTGTGTTGTCTTGGACCTGATCTCACAAGAGAACTGGAGCGAAGTAGGAACAACAGAGACCTAAGGAAGTGATATAAAGGTATGTCACTCATTCCTTCTTGGTAGTAGATTCAATGACTGCAACTTAGAGAAAGAGTCATGTCCTGTCATGTTTTGTTCTAGATCCAGGTGGATCTAGGGAGATCTGTTAGTGTCTGCATATACTGATTTATCCTGTAACAAAATTGGCGACTCCACTGGGGATACAACTCATTTTTGTTTTCTTTTGTTAGCCATTTTATCTTGGTCTACCTATTTCATTGCCAACTGGTCTCTGAGTCTGTAGGAGACCCTTATAGACTCTCTGGACCTAGAAGTTCACTCAAAAGTTTTGTCCCTTTTCCAAATTTTCATAATTTACAAACCTTCTCGCACTGTACCTCTCTGCAGCCTGCGAGAACCTTTCATTTTCACACCCCATTGTTTAGTCCAGTGCGACATCCTCGCACCCTACCAGTGTCCAGACTACGAGAATGCCTCATTCTCGCATTGTACTCCACTACTAGGCTATGAACCCATTTATAAAAGTTTTGGATTAGGTCTTCTTGTCTTTTTTGATGCCCATATTTGTTTGTTCATTTGGGAAGAACTTCTTTTGCTAGTGTTTGACTGTTTCTTGACTTCAAATCTTGCGGTCGATTAGTTTTCAGAGATTGAAAACTCTTCTTAATCTTTTTCCTTGTTTTTACTTCTCAACCTTTTACCAACGAGGGTATAATCTTAGATTCTGAGATCTGAGTGCTCATTTGGTCAAAAGTCTTTGATCGGTTTAAAAGTTGGGATTATTATTTCTTTAGATTGCTTGTTGCTTAGAAAAGTTATTTGTCCGTATACATTTCAAGAAACTTTTTCTTGTCGATTTTTATTTTTATCTCCATTGAAAGATTTGATTTGGGTGTTTATTGAGTATTGCTTTTTCTTTGGTTGCTTACCTTTTCTTAGCTCCATCCCTATTTTTGGCTTCTAAAAAAAAAAATTTAAGTCTTGTTCTTTTAAGCAATCATTCAGAAAATATTGGCATTGAAAGAGAACGAATAGCGAATTTACGTTATCCATGATTGTTTGGTACTACATTTCAAAAGAGAATTGTACATCGTAGTTTGCATTGTTCCAGAAAAAACTCTTTTCTCCTTGCCGTAGATAGAATTCATTGAACGAAAGTTTGTATCATTCATTTCTATTTACCCAAAATTGGGTCTAAGTCTTACAGAACACCGGTTTCATCTCTGCCTCCCTCTTGAGTAACAACAACCTTTAATAATATTGCACAATTTTTAAAATTCAACTAGTAAATTTTTCTAGGGCTCTTTTGCACCAACATTAGCTAGGCTAGAGCTTTGGAATAGGTAGTGAGACACACTCTCCAAAGCACAAAACACACAATAGTATCTTGTGATAAGGAGTGTCAAATTCCATTTGCAGCATTTTGTCCTGGGAAGCCCTTCTCACACAAGGGTCAAACCTGAGG
>JASDQU010738977.1:66858-86793 GCA_032191745.1 Picea mariana | reverse complement strand
TCTAGAGCATGTGGAAGCGTGCTAGGCTTCTTGGGCACGTGTGATAGGTTGCTGGAGCCCCAGGAGGGGCAATGTTTTGCTCATTGGATGGTTATCATGCCCTGAAAGGGCCAACGTCTCCCCTAAAGGGGCTTGACGCCTTCATTTTAGCTCATATTTTGGCATTTTAGCATGTAAAAGTGACAAATGATTAAAAAATGTATTGTTAGCCTTGTCGGCTATTTTATTGACCTATTTTGTAAATCAAAGGTCAAAGTATCATATAAATAGAGGACATTTTCTCCTCTTTTGGATCATAACATAACTTGCTCTCATTTGAGAGGTCATTTTTTAGCTCTTGTTCTTGGTTTATTGTCTCTTGGAGTGTGGCGCAACCTCTTGGAAGGATTATTTTTTGGCAAAGTGGTGCTATTACTCATTGGAAGGTTTACAACTAGGGTGTGGATTGGCTTTCTTCATGATCTTGTAAGTGTTTTTCATCAAAACTTCTTGAGTGAATGGTTGTTGTTTAACATTTGCATTTATTGTTATCTTGTTGTTATTTGCTTGATCCTTGAAACCCTAGGGAGCCTACACACAAGTAGGTTAAGGCTTCATGTCCCCATGAGTAAAGCTTTAAGCCATTGGATTTGAGAAGGTTTAGCCTAGCCATAGCTACACTAGCCATCTCTTGTCTTGAGCTAGTTTTGAGCATAAATTGAAGAAAGAAGGCGTCCTAGGCCTAATTGAGTTTACACCTAGGGTTTCCTTCTACGGTTTTGAAAAGCCTTTCCATAGCAACACTTTTCAGCCATAGGTTTATGCTTCTAAGCTAGTCGTTTTGCCAAGAAAGTCTCAAGGAGAGAAGTGAAAGTTCTAGGCCTAGCTTTAGCTACACCTAGGTAAATCTTTTCTTCTTAGGGTTTAGGGTTGGTGGCCTTGCCATAACAACACCATCAAACCCTAGCTCTCTTGTCTTTGAGTTTGAGTCCTCCCTAAACCATTAGTCTCACTTCAAGATGACTCCATTAACCCAAGGCACTAGTATATGAATGATTTTGAAGCTTGTTATGCCTCATTTTCTCTCAAACTACTTCTAAATTGCAACCCTAACTAACCTAGCATCTAACCCTAGCTAGTTTTAAGACTAACCTAAAGCTGATAACGTTTGGCCTTAATTAACTTTTGCTTGGATAGAAAGGTGCGTCCTTGTTATCTCTTCATAGCTGTGGATGTGTTTCATTCTTTTGCTGGTTGAATTTGTCAAAACGTCCATCCTTGGCTAGCTAACCTGCAGACAACAAAAATTATATGTAGGTGACGTCACACATAGTCTTGATCTCTTGTTTATACCTAAAACGTTGTGATTTCTTTCACCTATCTTGATAGACATTGAGTTATTCATTGCATCTGTAAGCTAAATTGATAAGACATCTTACTCATTTGTCTTTCTCATTGATAAAGCTGACGTCATACCTACTGCAGAAATAATATAGGTGACGCAACATTTTTATGTATGTGAGCTGAATTGACATTGCATTAATGATATAATACAAAGTTTGATTGTGAACATTGAATGCTCTTTATCTCTTATACTTTGTTGATGAAGTAATATAAACCCTTTGTCTCTATTTAGCAATGATTGACTTCGTCAATAATAGCATTGATTAATTGCTCATATATGTATTGGAAGATAGTCATTGATTTTATAAAATACTAACCCACTGCAAGCACATATTCTAGTTGTATTTGTCTTGTCTCGCAAACAGGTGCATCTTCAGTGGATATTTCTATTTGACTATCTCTTTTGGGCAGCAATCTGTGAAAGGGAATATCTTTGACTTGGTCCATTACCCTTTAGCCTTTCATTTACCCAGATTGCCTAGGGATGTCTCCCTTGGACTAGCCCTCCTAAATAGAAAGAGCTCCCCATCAAGGTGGCAGTGGGTGGGAAAGCTCCTGTTATGCCGATTTTAAGCCCTGACTCAAGCTCTTTTAACCTTTCCTACAAACTGTGCGATAACACTCCCTACCTTAGCCCCTTTCCTTAACTTTTAGCCATTCCCTTTCCCTAACTAGTGGAGTTTAGTCCCCCATACTCTTTTATCATGGTCGGTCTGCGCATAACAATGTATTTTATATTAATGCTGAGACATATACAAAAGTAGGCACACTGTCCTTTAATATATAGGCTCTCTGGCCTAATAATCACAAAACTAGCTCACCAACCTACAAAACACAACATATACACAAAGGCTCCCTGGCCTCAAAATCATGCGCACTTAAGTTGCTGCGCGCAGTATCCTGGAATGTGCACACTTCCTCATTTTATTGCGCAGTACATGCACACACTATGCCATGAAAGGTGCATACAAAATTTATATAAAAAAACTCACTAGCTTAAGTACATTTTCATTTAAATTACAATTGGGTTCGGCCTAGGGATATTACAATCCCCTCCCCTTATTTATGCACTATTCTCAGTGCATTATGTATTCATATACAACAAAATTTCAAAAATCCTCAAAAATATGCGGGTATTATGCCCGCATTGCATCCTCATGTTCCCAAGTAGTGTCCTCAGGACCGTACCAGGTCCATTGGACCTTTACAAGCCCTATGGCTCGATTCCGGAGATGTTTGATTTTCCGATCCAGAATGCATACTGGATGCACTTGAAAAGTGCCTTCTTGCTCCACCTGAATCACATTCCAATCAATAACATGATTAGCATCATGTATACATTTCTTGAGCAATGATACATGGAATACATTATGAACAGACATAGATGCAGGGAATGCAATCATATAAGCTACTGGACCAATCCTCTCTAGGATTTCAAACGACCCACAATAAAAAGCTGCCAACTTTGAACAATTTCCCAACTTCAGGAAACTTCCATTTGCCTTCACTTTCAGGAATACATGGTCCCCAACTTTAAATTCCCTGTGAGTTATACCCCTATCAACATAGATTTTCTTCCTGTCTCAAGCAACCTTTAAATTTTGTTTTATTTTCAACATTTTCTCCTCCATTTCCCTGAGTAAATCTGGCCCAACCACTGCTATATTTGTTGGGTTATCCCAGCTTACCAATGTGTTTCACTTTCTTCCATAAAGTGCCTCAAATGGGCTCATCTTTAGAGATGCTTGGTACCCATTTTTATAAGAAAACTCTACCAAGTGTAGGTAGTCTTCCCATTTTGATGGTTTATCCATCACATACATCCTCAACATATCCTCAATCACTTGATTCACCCTCTCTGTTTGTCTATCTAATTCTGGATGATAAGCTGTACTAAAATTCAAATTTGTTCCAAATCCATTAAATAATCCTTTCAAAAATTTTGAGGTAAATTTTGGATATCTGTCAGACACAATTGTCTTGGGTATGCCATGTAATCGATCAATTTCCCTCATATAAACATCAAAAATGTTGGCTGCCTTGTGAGTGAGCTTAACTAGAATAAAATGGGCAGATTTAGTAAGCTTATCCACCACTACCATGATAGAATGATGTTCCTTGTTTGGTTTGGGAAGTTTGGTGATGAAATCCATTGTTACAACTTCCCATTTCCACTCAGGAATGGGTAATGGTTGTAGCAAACTAGCTGGGTGTCTATGCTCATCTTTCACCTTTTGACATTCCAAACATTTGACAATCAAAACAATAACTTATTTCTTCATTCCCGACCAATAATATTGGCTCTTGACAGTTGCAATAGTTTTCTGATAACCTGGGTGCCCAACATAAGGTACATTATGCATTTCCCTCAATATCATATTTTTCAATTCTTGGAAATTTGGTACAAAACTTCTGCCCCTGTACATGAGAACTTCATCATTATCTAGCTTGTATTCTTCAATTTTTTGCTGCAAATTACATTACTGCAATTTTTCCACTAATTCCTTGTATTGCAAATCTAATTTTCCAGCCTCCAAAATTATGTCTTTCAAATTTGATTGGTACATGCTAATGGCTGTAGCATGCAATTCATGCACTCTTTTGCTGAGTGCACCAACCACTTTATTCTCTTTCCCCTTTATATGCTTTATATCAAAGGCATATTCACTTAGAAATTCTAACCATCTGCTTTGCCTAGCATTTAGATTTGGTTGATCAAATAAATATTTCAGACCATTATGGTCTGTCCTCAGGTCAAACCTTTTTCCCATGAGGTAGTGTCTCCATTTACTCAAGGCATGCACTATGGCTGCCAACTCCAAATCATGAGTGGCATAGTGTATTTCATGCTCCTTCAACTTCCTTGATTCATAACATATAACAAACCCATTTTGACTGAGGGCTCCACCAAGTCCTTCTTTACATGCATCTGTGCATACAATGAATTCTTCATTTGGGTTTGCAATCCTTAGTATTGGATCACTTGTTAATGATTGTTTCAAGTGTTGGAAACTCTTCTCACAATCCAATGTCCATCGAAACTTTACACCTTTTCTTTGCAAGGAAGTGATTGGGTGTGCAATCTTTGAGAATAATTCAATGAATCTCCTATAGTAGCCTGCAAGGCCCATGGATGAGTTGACCTCTGTCACATTCTTTGGCACTGACCATTCTCTAATGGATTCTATCTTCTCAGGATCCACTGCTATCCCATATTTTGAAATGATATGCCCCAAATAATGAATTTTCTTCTGATAAAATGAGCACTTGCTCAACTTGGCATACAATTGATACTCCCTTAATACTTGCAAAACCATCCTCAAATGATGCTCATGCTCTTCTTCTCACTTAGAATATATAATAATGCCATCTAAAAATACAATGTCAAACTTATCTAAGTATTCTCGTAAAACACCATTCATTAAGAACATGAAAACAACTGGTGCATTTGACAACCCAAATGACACCACTGTGAACTCATAATGACCATACCTTGTCCTAAATGAAGCATTTCTCATATATTCCTCTTTAATCCTTACCTGATGGTATCCTGACCTGAGATCTATCTTTGAGAATATCTTTGCTTCCTTCAATTGATCAAAGAGATCATCAATCCTTGGAAGAAAATACTTTTTCTTTACAGTCACTTTATTCAACTGTCTGAAATCAATGCACAATCTTAATGTACCATATTTCTTCTTCATGAACAAGACTGGGGAACCCCAAGGCGACACACTTGGGCGTATATACCCCTTCTTCAAAAGTTCTTCAAGCTGCATTTGTAACTCCTTCAATTCTTGTGTACTCATCCTGTATGGAGTCTTTGACATTGGAGCTGCTCCAGGCATTAAATTTATAGAGAAATGAATATCTCTCTTTGGGGGTAGTCCTGGTACCTCCCTGAACACATCTTCAAACTCTTTTAGGACTGCATAATTTTCCAATTTTGGAACCTTATCTGTAGGTGTCTCTTCCATATGAGATGCAAATATTTGACACCCTTTTCTGTAACATTTCTTCAGTTGCAATGCTGAAATTTCTATGATGGTTACTGCCCTAGGAATTCCCTGCACTTTCCTTAGGTTCCCTTCTTCATCCAAGAAAGTAGATGTCTTGTTATGATAGTCTAGGATAAAATGATGCTAGTCCAACCAATCCATACCAATTAGACAGTCATAGGAACCTAAAGGAAATATGTTCAAATCTTCCCTTGTGTTCAGTCCATTCATGTCCATAATACATGAATTAACCATCTCATTAACTTTTCTTTTGGCTCCGGTAGCAAATTGCACCAACCAAGATTTTCCATGCTTTCTTTTTGGAAAATGAAAAATTTCCACCATCTTAGGATCTATATAACTATGACTAGCTCCTGAATCAATTAAAATAGAAATGGTTTGGTTGTTGATCATACCTTCCACTTCAATCATATGTGACTAATACTCTGCTTGCTTGTTGTCCAAGGCTGCATCGATCCTTGGTACATTTCTGCCCATGTCCTCCACTGTTTCAGCTTGCTGTACATTGTGAACAATCCTCACTTTCTCACTTCTGTGAGGAAAATATCTAAACATATGATTTCCTTTACAACCCCAACATTGAATAGGTGGCTGCCTTAGCCTTTGACCCCTGTCTCAATCGTTCTGGGTTCTCTAGAAGTTGGCTGTCCCTGAGGATTATATTTGAAGAATGGTGGCTTAGTTCTCTTCTTCCTCTGATCCATATTGAATTTCTTTTTGTCATCCCAAGATTTTTGGAAAGTTGGCCTTGCTTTTTGTTGATCATATAGGCATTTATCTCACCTTATGGTCTCCTCCAATGTCTTGGGATCATCATACTGTATTTTGTCACTGATAAATGATGGAAATCCACTCAAATACTTTTGGATCTTAACTGTCTCATCCTTGATGAAAGATACATACTTCAACAGTTCTAAAAACCTTCTCTCATATTCATCTATGGTCATACTACCAAGCTTGAGTTCAAAGAACTCTTTCATTTTCTTTTCATAGTATCTCTTAGTCAAGTATTTCTTCTCAAAATATTTCTTGAATTCCCTCCAAGTAACACTTTTCTCTTTAATGTGTTGCACTTACACAAGCTAATACCACCACATGGATGCCTTTCCCTTGAGTTTATAGATGGAAATTCTCCCTTCTGCATGAGAAGAATAATTATGCAATTGAAAATACTTTCTCATTCCCAACAACCATGTCTCTGCATCTTCATCCTTCTTGCGCTCACCATCAAATGTAGGAGGTTTGATTTTGTTCATTTCTCCTCCCAGTTCATCCACTCCAAAACTCTTATGCTTCACAACAGGGGATGGACTTGAGATGTTGTGATCTCTCTTATTGTAATTCCTCAGAGAGTGATGGTGATGTCTGCTTACACTTCTTTTTCTTCTTTTCTCATCAAGAGACCTGTGACTTCTTGATTTGCATGAGCCACTCTACTTATCCAATTTCTTTTCTATTATGTTCAAGCTCTGCATTAACTTCATGTTGAAGTCATCCCGCTACTCCTTGTCTCTCATAATCCTTCATTATCATCTTTATGGCTTTGGACATCCTTCTGCAAATTTTTAATGGTCTATACCATATTCATATTTTCATCCCTTCCTTCTCCATGTTCATTGGAGTCTGTTCCTTTAATGCCCAAATGAACATCCATCCATTTGATTTCATCTTCCTGGATGTAAGTGCCATATGCCTCTTCCATTACTCTAGAATCTATGTTGATCCTGATTTGATCTAGTTGTTGTTAACTGGAAAATGTGCAGCCAACAAAACTTTGTCAGGCTAATTGTTTCAACAATTTCATGAAAAATATGAATCGTTCTGGTTCAATAATATATCAGAATTATTTCTTCTGATTTCTTGAAAAATTGAATTCCCAAATCAATTTTCTGGGTGAATAATTATATTCTTCTTTCCAAGACCTTTCCAATGCCTACTCCCATTCTCAAGTCTGAGTCTTGAGCAGAAAGTTATGGCTATTTAAAAATTGTCCATTAATTTTTCTGTTCACCCTTCAACTTGGTGCAACTTTGCACTGTAATTATGCATTTTTGCACATACTCCATTGGATTTTTTGTAGAATATCAATTGGGTTTCTTCATATACATATTATGGACACTCTATCCAAGTTTCACCTTTTGCTGGGTTCTGGGATGCTAGTTACAGCCTCCTGAAGTTGTAGACCAATTAGTGTTTCTTGGTCTGGAATGATACATGTACCTTCTTTGCCATATTAAACATTTTTAACTTGCCCAAAAATTCAATTCATCTCTAGGAATATATTCTATGGTTCAATATCTTTCCATTGACTTCTCCTGTGCCTCAATCTGATTCCGGAGCAGAAAGTTATGGCTCTTTGAAGTTAATTGGGTCTTAAAATTTTCCCTCCATTGTTTGTGCTATAACTTTCTTATAAAAGCTTTGTTTGACAAACGGTTTACACCATTAGAAAGATCTCTCTGATCTCTTTCATTTGAGTTGCAAAGATAAATTGTATCTTGGTACACTTCACTCTGTTCTCATGGTTTTTGAGTAGCTAAAAATGCTCTTAAGAGCCTAAAAAACGTGTTGCAAAAAGATGACGTTCCAACTGTATAAAACGTCACAAAAAAATGTTGGTTTTCCCTTCTCGTTCACCCTCCAAACGAATTTGCGTGCACAAATTTCAACTTGTACACCCATATTTACCATGCAAAACAACACCACAAGGTAAATCCTGCTTCACGCACCTATAACCATTGTGCATCACTTCTCCATCGCGCCAATAACTTGCACGCACTACTTTTGTGTCGCGTGCCAATATCCACAGCGCACATTTTTGGTTCTTGCACTATTACCCGTTGTGCGCAATTTATGTATCGCGCTCTGATAATCTGTGCGCATTTCACTCTACGTGTTGCACCATGTCAAAATTTAGTACACCCCCACCGCGCACCATTAACTAAACTGTCGCGCAACAACATATACCCACTTTGCACGCGCACCAACAAAGTTTCTCTGCGTTCTGCCGATACTACGCACACCACGCGTGCTATTATTATGTGTGTTCATATAGCATGCAACTTATTATGCATATGCACACCGTACGATTCTAAATTTAGCGCATGCACCCGCACACCAACATTTTTCCGCGCGGTGCCAAAATTTAACGCGTGCACCCACACACTAACATTTTTCCACGCGGTACCAAAATTTAGTGCACGCACCCGCACACCAACATTTTTCCGCGTAGTGCCAAATTTTTACATATTACAAGCGTTTTACTGTGCAACATGCATTTTTAGTGCTCCCACTTGCGCACATTCATTTTTATGCGCCTCAATTCCTCGTGAATTCCGTTGTAGAAATTGGGGTTTTTTTCTAACTTTTTCCCCAATTTACCATAGACATTCTACAACTATGAAATTTGCTCAATTTCACCCTGATAAAACCAATTCAACCTCTGCAATAACAAATTGTTGTGGGTTGACATTTCTGGAATGAATGTTTACCAAACTCAATTAACGAATTGAGAATATTAATTACTAATCTCGCTCCATCTGTCATGGCTTCACTATAACTTTAAATTTGACCAATTCCATGTCTGAATTTGCTAGAACAGATATTAAACCAATAATATCTCACCACTTGGTCGAATTTCTCCATTTTCTCATGAATTTAACAATCGAAATTGGGGCTTTTCCCAATTCCGTGTCGTTGCTTCTAAAATTTACCATGGATGCTCCGTGACTTGAAATTTGGCCACTTTGAAATCAATCCTCTGTGAAATTTCACTTCAACTCAACTTGCTCGGCCCATCCAGGCTTAGTGTTGAAAACTAAAGCTATGATACCATATTGTAACATCCCCGACCACCTAGGCTGGGCCACGATACACAAGAGAAACTCTTTTATTCTCTCGGCGAAACATACTGTAACATACCCAACATCTAACTGAGTTATGCCACATAAAATTTTCAAACTGCATGCAATTAAAACATATACATACAAAACCTTTGCGAAACTTCATATATAAAATGGAAACAGACAAATACATTATGTAAAAGCGCGAATTCATACTGAAATAACAGTAAACATAGACATGTAGCATATACAGGAAATAACCATAAACATACAGACAATTATAACCACACATAGGATAAACCCATAAAACTGAACATGTAAATAATAATGCAACATGTAAATTTATCACAAAATTGGCACTTATCTTGGTAATAATATCACCAACTGCGTGCATACCTTCCACAAAACTCCCATCCTTAGACCACACTGCTCATCACTCTCAGCAATGGGTCACCCCTGAGCTGGGACTAAACTCTACCCGGGTAAAGGGATTCCTAACCAGGCTAATGGATTTTAGACAACATGACATGCTTTGTCATAGGTTCCTATTCAAACTAATAGCCTATAGTCCCTCATTCCCCACATGTCTGTCCCACCCCAGGAAGTGCGCCCCTTCTCTGCTCAACAGTCCTTCGGCTGCCCCACTTCCTTTCTGAGCTTCAACAACAAGCTGGACAGGAAGTCTCAGAGCCTTATAACTGTAGTTTAGCACCTTTAGAAAACAATTCCCAACAATTCTCTCACCCAGAGAGAAAATTCTCACGGGCCTGACAATACGCCTCTTCAATCCAACTCCCAAGATAACCAGCTACTCAAAACAGGTATGGTTATGGATACAAGTTTAGGTACAGTGACATGAAGGTATGAAGAATAACTAACTACGTGAGTGAAATGGTCATGGAATCAACGCTAAATGATGGAAGGAATGATGGAAAGAATGGCTAAATCCTCGAAATAATCCCCCCCAGGAAATGAACTAAGTCCAAACAATATGTATGCATGTCCCCAACTTGACACTTGTTATGTTGGGAGATACTTTGGCCCACTTGTCCCCATCTTTAGAACTTAGGAAAAAATAATATCCATACTTTATAATTAAGAAATATTACTATAATATTCCTTTTTGGCTTAAGCTCCCTAGCTTAGCCCCTTTCCTTAACTTTTATCCCCTTCCTTTCCCTAACTAGTGGAGTTTAGTCTCCCATACTCTTTTATCATGGTTGGTATGCATGCAACGATTCATTTTATATTAATGATGAGACATATACAAAAGTAGGTGCATTGGCCTTTAACATCTAGGCTCTCCGACCTAATAATAAAAAAATTGGCTCACTAGCCTATACGCATCATAAACACAAAGGCTCCCTGGCCTCAAAATCGCGCGCACTTAAGTTGTTGCACGTGGTATCCTGGAATGTGCACACTTCCTCATTTTACTACGTAGTACATGGGCGCACTATGCCATGAAAGGTGCATACAAAAATGATATCAAACAACTCACCAACTTAAGTACATTTTCATTTACATTACAATTGGGTTCAGTCTAGGGATATTACACTATTACCACTCTATGTTATGGCATAGAGTGGTGAATCTACCATTGAAAAGGATGCTATGAACTTCCACAGCTAGTGAGATACCCCAACAAAGCTCCTAACTTCAATGACATTAGTAGCAACTGGAAACTTGAGGATAACATCCATCTTCACAAGATATATCTTGAGTTCCACTCCACCAATAATTACCCAAAATATACCAATAATCATTAAGAAAACTCACATTTCTTAAGTTTATCGAACAATTGATTCTTTTTTAGAGTATTTAACACATACATGAGATGCGAGATGTGGTTTTCAAAGGTAAACATTTAAACCAATGTATCATCCAAATACACTATTACAAATGAATATAAATAGGGACACAATACATCATTCATCAATCACAAAAATGTAGTTGATGCATTACATAAACCAAGAGGCATGACTAGCTATTGATACAAACCTTTCCTTGTCCCGAGTGTAGTCTTCCAAATGTCTTGTTATTTAACACATACCTAGTGGTATCTTAATTTGAGATCCAAATTTGTGAAATATTTGGAATGCTAAATTGATCTAACATATCACCAATGCAAGGAAAAGTGTACCAATTCTTGAGTGTGATCTTGTTCAAATCTCTATAGCTAATACACATTCACCAAGTCCCATCCTTATTGGGTGCTATGATGATAGGTGGCACACAATATGAGTTCCTTGTTTAATTACTCCCTACTCCAACAAATACTACATTTTTTTCTTCACTTTGTCCACTTCCAGAACATACTATCTATACAACCCAATATTTAGTAATGGGGAGTCAAGAAACAACTACATCTCATGCTCCATTTCCCTCTTAGGTAGTAACCCTTTAGACTCATAGAACAATCCTTTGTAGGTATACAAAAACTCCTCTAGATATCATTTCTACTCTTTGGTACATCCCTCTTGTTAGGGACCTAACCTCCCTAACCCCTCACATAGATAGAATAATATATTTTCCATATAATAAATGCCAACATTAGTTAATAAGGCCTATTTAATAAATATGAACAAGTCAATGTAAGAAGACCTAATAGAAGCTTCCGCTTCTAGAAATATCTTCATCCAGAATGTTCTTTAGAAGATAGAATTAGTATAAATAAGAGTAGGATGCATGATAATGCTTTTCCTTGTGAATTATTGTAATATAGTGTTGTTTTTCTGGAGGTTTCCCTTAGGACACATACTCATGGATTCAAAGGAGTTAACCATGCAATTCCAATAGGAAGGCCGATAGTGTAAATTCCAAGGAATTACTGCAGGATCTCCCAAGATCATCAGTTCCCACAACATGGAAAGTTACTCAAAAAAGGTCATTCTGGCATCATCGCCCAAATCCATTCCATTCAAGCAATTGAGACACCCTTGGTACACCTCGACCTTCAAGCTATCATTTCATGCCATCACATTATTTTCCAAACCCCCTAGGGCCTTCCCCCCTCCCACGATGACTATGATCATTCCAATCCTTTAATAATGGGCATTCTTCCTCCTAAATTTCTCCCTTATCATCATCCTTTTACTAAAAAAAATGAAATTGAGAAAATTGTCCATGAATTGTTAGAAGTAGGTGTTATTCGTCTTAGTACTAGACTCTATTCTTCCCCTATTGTCATGGTCCTCAAGAAGGAAGGAACTTGGCACATGTGTCTTGATTTTTGTTCCCTTAACAAACTTACCATCAAGGACAAGTTTCCCCTTCCCATGATAGATTACCTTCTAGATGAACTCAATGGGGCTCAATACTTTACCAAACTCGACCTATGTTCTGTCTACCACCAGAAACATATGAAAGAGGAAGAAATCCCCAAGATGACATTTCGCACTCATGAGGGCCACAATGAGTTCTTGAATATTCCCTTTGGTCTCTATAATTCCCCCTCCACTTTTCAAAGTCTCATGAATCATGTCTTTCTTCCTTTCCTCCGTCACTTTGTGTTAGTTTTCTTTGATAATATTCTCATCTATAGTAAAACGTGGCCATCCAATCTCACCCATGTAGATCAAGTTCTCTGTCTTCTCCACAAGCACAAACATTTCCTCAAACAATTTAAATGTTCTTTTGGAATCTCTAAAGTTGAGTACCTGGGTCATATTGTTGGCAAGGATGGTGTAAGGGTGGATCCTAAGAAAATTGAAGCTATGCAGAATTGGCCTTGCGCTAAAAATCTTAAAAGTATGTGTGGTTTCTTGGGTTTAACGAGCTATTATCTCAAGTTTATTCAAAATTATGGCAAAATTGTGCCCCTCCTAACAACTCTCCTTAAAAATAATGCCTTCAATTGGACTCCAACAACAAACTAATCCTTCCAAGCCTTGAAGGAAGCTATGTGCACTACTCCTATATTGGCCCTACTTGATTTCACCAAGACCTTTTTTCTAGAATGTGATGCATCAAGGACAGGAATTGGGGCAGTCCTCATGTAATATGGACACCCTTTGGATTTCACCAGTAAACAGTTGTCAGAGCGACATTTTGACCAATCAATATATGAAAAAGAAAGGATGGCTATTGGTCTCCATATTAGGAACAACTTGTACAAATATTTACCATATTTACATCAAAGGTGTGTTTGAAAATTTATCCACATGGTTGACATGGAAAAAATAACCATGTCACCCTATTGTTAATATAATCTAATTGAAGCCTGCAGGAGTGTAGATCGATTGGCAAGTGACGTGTAAATGGAAGGAGATGTAAATAGGAGGTCTCACATTCGATTCTCACCCTGATTTACCTGTGCCCCATGCTTGCGGGATGTGTGGATGCACCTGGTGGTTATAGAGGTAGCAGACGAGAATCGACCCCGTGTCACGCGAGTACGCAAACCGCGAGTTGCTAATTCCGCCAGTCACAAAAAAATAATAATCTAATTGAATATATTCCAAAAGTCAAAATTGAAATACTCTACATCTAAGTACTATTTTTCCATGAACACATCAATCATACACATGGATCAAATTTACACCTTTTTCATTAATTGTAAATGCAATATACCAACATTGGATTTTCACACTTTAGAAAATATGAGTCATCAACTATCTACACTAATTTACATATCCACAAAAAAATTACATAACACCAAAATATTTATTCAATTCATTTCATCTTTCCATCTATTATGCTCCAAGATTATTCAATGTTGTAATTTGGTTATTCATCTTCCTCCCTCGACTTGTTATATCTTCCAATATGTCTTTACAACTTGTCTTTTGAAATGAACTCTGTGGGTCTTCCTAACTATTATATTGTATCTCCTCCTGCTTTTGAGAACTTTTTGAAACCAATTTGGTGGGTCCAATCATGAAAACCAAATAATTATTACAGTATTAGAGCCTATAAAGTGTAGGTGCTTTGGACCCTCACATGATTGAAATTTTCACTAGCAGGAGGGAAACTATGAGAAAGTGTCATGTTTAGAGAACCAAATTGTCCCCAATCTTGCTATCATTATATCACAAACTCCCATTTTTCTAAATAGAAAGAACCAAATTGTCCCCAAACTTGCTATCATTATATCACAAACTCCCATTTTTCTAAATAGAAAGAACCAAATTGTCCCCAATCTTGCTATCATTATATCACAAACTCCCATTTTTCTAAATAGAAAAAAATTGTTTTGGGGGGACAAGTAATAAATATATAGAATAATCCATAACCTAAATTGAAGGATCCACCAAAATAGTTATTTGTTGCAAGCTATAACATATCCTTGCGGTGTGCGAATTTTTCTAATTGACCTATTACATTTATTTCTTTTAATTTTAACTTTAGTGGAACTAATTCACTTAGTCCAATAATGGACATCAAAATATGATTGTGGTATTAAATTCCAAAAGGTGTATGTGATTTGATGCTTTGGCCCCTAACATGATTTAAAATGATATTAACAAAGGAAGACTATAAGTAATTGTTGATGTGGGATAAATCACCCTATGTCAAACAGGGGTCACCCCCGGTAAGAAGCCCAATCAGACCTTTCACCGTTTGGAATAGGGAACCCATTTGGATTCTGGCTCGACGACCATTTCTGGTTTTGGTTTTACCGGTTGCGGCTCGATCCACCTATGAAGGTTTCCTAAGCTAAAGTATATGAAGTGCAACTAATCTAATATGCATGCGTCCTAACTAAACTAAGGAAACCAAAGAGTAAACATAAAACCAACCATTCTCATGTCAAGGGCTCGGTAAATATTTCACACAAAGCAAAGACAAGAAACTGAATAAAAAACTGTAAACACAAAGTAGTCTAGCATTTAAACAATCATCTACGGTTCTATACCCACAAATTTAGACAAACATTCTTCGAATAACAAAAATAAGAATGCAACCATCATACATAAGAATAGTATACTATATGTGTTGGAGTTACTTCAAACACACCTAGGATTTATTTTTCCTAAGGTTTTTATTTGTTTATTAGTCATTATCCAGTCTCCTATATTTTAGGAGAGAATATTCCACCTGGAGAATATTCTCTTTTAGCTCACACTTCAATTTGACTAATTGAGTTGAGTTTAGATGTTGCATTGTGATCATCACCATGATAATTCAACCTTGCCTTGGTATCATCACCAAAGTGGCACATTAGCCTCTATTCCTTGAGTTAACTCCTCACTACTATCTGTTCAGTCAGTTAACTAACGACTAGTTGACTAGTTAACTCAACTAGGTGGTAGTCCACTCCCGTAACTGCCTGAGAGACTAGAATAGGTGGCAATTCACTCCCATCACTACTGGTGTGTTTCCAGATCACTCTAGACCACCACTATGGCGACTTGGTTCACCTCAAGTTGAACTCATTGAGTTATACAGAGTATATCGTGTGTAAATTATTCATTATTCACAACGGTTAATGATAATTCTTTCCATTCTTTCTCTCCTTCTTCTTCTTTTTCCAATTATCTTTGCAAATGTCTGTATCATTATTTATCTAGATCTATTCTGTGCAAGTTCAACACATTTACATGGTATCAGAGCCGATGGACTTGTAAGCAAAAGCTACACCAAAATTTTTTTGCAGGTACAAAAGATCGAAGACAGTGAAAAGATGGAATTCAAAAAAGAATTCATTCTTACACCTTACAATTATTTTGCATGGAAGGAGAAAATAACCATACATCTCAGATCCAGAGGGTTGTATAGGTTAACCATGAATACAGATATAGAACCGACATTAGCCATAGAAAAATCCAAGTACTTAAATCGCATGGATGAGGCACTCGGAGCAATTTGTAGTCTTATTTCTCCCGATCTCCTTTTTCATATATCTTCTGGTAAGACTCCCAATGAAGCCTGGACCATCTTGGAAGGGCTCTTTGGAAAATAGGATGAAATGAGGGGACACATGCTGGAGGTGGAGCTACTCACATTGGATCCAAAAAGCTTCGAGAATATCCAAGATTTCTTTACAAAATTCAAGGATTTACTGTCGCAACTCAAAGCTTGCGGGGTTGATAAATCGAAGGAGGAGAAAAAAATGGTTCTCACCATTCTCTCCAAGCTTGGACCTGAATTCTATGTATTCATATCCACATTCCATACTGTCAGATTCTCCTTTGGAGCCACCTGGAAGATGCCTTCTCTTGAGGACTTTATTGAATCCTTGACACAAGAGCAAACCAAGCTCATCAACATGGGTGCAATCAAAGGCCCAAGGGGGCATGCACTCACTATGCATGATGGCAGCCACAAATATCAGAAATCTAAAGATAAATATAAGAGGAAATCTCATGCACATACTAAGAAGGAAGGGTACACAAAACCCTTCATCGATGCCTCCGGATCCAAAGGAGAAAAGGGAAGAAAAGGAGAGAAATGCACATATTGTCACAAAGGATTCCATTCAGGAATCCACATGCATGAAAAAACAAATAGATCTAATATCTCAGATACTTTAGCAAAACAACCTTGGAGATCGCATCCCTGAGGGTGCAAAGAAGAAGAAGCCAGAAGATCTGAATTCCAAGAAAGGCAATTCTAGCCATGCGTTGATTGCCATCAACTCCTCTCTCGATGCTTGGATCGTAGATTCAGGAGCATCACATCACATGGCTTCCTTAGAAGTAGTCTATTATTCTTTGGATGCATGCAAAGGTCCTCCTATTCTGATGGGGGACAACTCTTCTGTCGAAGTCACCGACAAAGGAAGGATTGAACTCACCAACGGAAGCTTCGAGAACGTGTTACATGTTCCCAAGCTTTCTGTCAACCTTTTCTTCATGTATCAGATGATGAATTATGGCATTGGAAAGAAAGTCATATTCACACCAAATGCTGTGGACATATATGACATGCAAACCAAATCCAGGGTTGCTACCGGTGAGGTAAATCATCAGTCTAGATTGTATACATTTTCTAAATTCATTGAACCTGATTCTGCTTTACTGCTTACTCATGCTGATGAAAGTAGTAGGATATGGCACGAAAGGTTTGGACATTTGAATTTCAGATACATGCAACAAATTAGCAAGCATATATTAGTTGATGGTCTACCAGACATCCATTTCTCCAAGGGAGTATGTGAGGGATGTGTTCTTAGAAAACACACTCAAGAGAGATTTGACAAAGGAAAGTCTCAGCGAGCTTCCACACCTTTAGATCTGATCCACAGTGACCTTATGGGTCCTTTTCCACATCCATCGATCAAAAAAGTGAGGTTTATTCTCATTTTTGTTGATGATTTCTCACGTTTTACTTGGATCTACTTTCTTAGGCAAAAATATGAGGTCTTTCAACACCTCAAATATTTCAAAGCTTTGGTTGAGACACAGTCCGGAAAGAAGATCAAAGTCTTATGAACTGATAACGGGGGAGAGTATGTGAATCATGAGATTCATAATCTTTACCATGAGGCATGGATTCAGTTGCAGCATACAGTTCCCTACACTCCATAGCAAAACAAAGTTGCTGACCAGGAAAATAGATCTCTAAAGGAGATGGCCTCTTGCATGTTGCATGCAAAGTCACTACCACAGAGACTATGGGCTGAATCACTTAACTGTGCAACATACATCCAAAATAGATCTCCCCATAGATATGTTAAGGATAAGACCCCCTATGAGGCTTGGAGTGACCTCAAATCGGAAGTGACCCACTTTCGCATTTTTGGTTCTCGTGCATGGGCTTGCATTCCCTCTGAAAAGAGGAAGGCACTTGATCCACAGAGCACTGAGTGCATTTTTGTTGGATACCCCGATGGTGTGAAGGGATATTGGCTTGTTGATCTTTCCTCAGACCGACTCATCATTGAGCGTAGTGTCCAATTCAAGGAAAGTGTCTCGCATGTACCTCAGCAGTCGCATGCAGACACCTTCGCTCTTCCACCTGTCTGAGATGATGAGCATGCACATGCTGACTCTTCTTTAGATGAGAGTTCTTATTTAGAGGACTCAGAGGATTCATATTTAGATTTAGAGTCAATACAGTCAGATGCAAAGTCAGAGCATCTAGATGCAGTTGCAGAGATAGAGCAGAGGCCCAAGTGGGCACATACCACTCTTCAGGATGCAAGGGATATCATAGGTGATCTAGCCGATACTAGAAGGATTCGATCTGATTTCAAGGAGCCTCCTGTTACACTCACTGCCACTAAACCATTACCTTCTAGACATCTTTTCTTGGTTCAGTATTCAAATCCACAGTCTTATGGCGAAGTTGCTGGAAATCCCTTTTGGGAATTTGCCATGTAGGAGGATTACAACTCCCTCCTCGAGAACTAGACTTGGGATTTGGTTCCCCTTCCTTCTGGGAGGAAACTTGTTAGATGCAGATGGGTCTATAGGACCAAGAGCACAGCAGATGGATAGATCAACAGATACAAAGCCAGGCTTGTCTCCAAAGGCTTTCAGCAGATTCATGGTATTGACTATGATGAGACCTTCGCTCCAGTAGTGAAGATGGATTCCATATGATTGGAACTTGCCATTGTGGCAGCCAAGGGATGGGAAGTTCATTAGATGGACGTGAAGAATGCATTTCTTCATGGTGATCTCTCTGAGGAGATCTACATGGAGCAACCCCAGGGATTTATGCAGGACTCATCTTTGGTCTGTCGACTGAAGAAGTCACTTTATGGCCTCAAGTAGGCTTCGAGGGCATGGTATGCCAAGATGGACTCCTACCTGTTGTCACAGAACTTTGTACATTGTAAATCAGACCCGAATGTATACATGCTCAGGATGGCTGATTCACTTCTACTTTTAGTTCTGTATGTTGATGATTTGCTGATCACCGGTTGCTTGAATTCAGCGATAGTTGCAGTCAAGAGGATTCTTCATGATAGGTTTTTGATGATGGACATGGTTCCACTACACTTCTTCCTTGAACTTGAGATCAGTTAGGATGCATCAGGCATCAAACTGTCTCAAGCCAAGTATGCACGAGATCTCCTTGAGAGATTTCACATGACACACTGCAAGTTTGCTCCGACTCCTTTCCTATCAGGAGTCAAACTTGAGGATGGCGGGGAGACTCCACTGGTTGACAACACACTGTACAAACAGCTAGTGGGTAGCTTGTTGTATCTCACACACTCCAGACCAGGCCTCTCATATGCAGTTGGCACAGTTTCCAGGTTCATGTAAGAGCCGCATGAGCTACATTGGAAAGATGCAAAGCGTATTCTTCGATACGTATGGGGCACCATCACCTTTGGGATACATTATGCAACAGAATCTACATTATATCTCATTGGGTTTACTGATTCCGACTGGGATGGCGATAACATTGATCACAAGTCCACATCTAGTTACTCACTCAGTCTTGGTTTTGGGCCTATATATTGGTTGAGAAAGAAGCAAGCTGCCATTGCTCTATCTTCAGCCGAGGCAGAGTACAGAGGGGTAGTTATCATAACCATTCAGGCTATGTGGCTACAACATTTTCTCACTGAGTTGGGAATTCAGTTTCATTGGCCGATTGTCATTTGGTGTGACAACCAGAGCACTCTGAAGTTCTGCAGAGATCCAATTAAGAGGCACGGACGAAGCACATTGAGATCCACATGCACTACATCCGGGACTTGGTACATGAGGGGATCATTGACTTACAGTTCTGTCCTTCAACAGAACAGACGGAAGATATTTTCACCAAGACCTTCACTGAGCAGAAATTCC
>JASDQU010738977.1:41288-66660 GCA_032191745.1 Picea mariana | reverse complement strand
TGGCCTCGTTGCTAGGACCCAATCTTTATTTTCACCATAGTGATGTTCAGGGGGGGTGTTGGAGTTACTTCACACACACCTAGGATTTATTTTTCCTAAGGTTTTTATTTGTTTATTAGTCATAATTAGTCATTATCCAGTCTCCTATATTTTAGGAGAGAATATTCCACCTGGACAATATTCTCTTTCAGTTCACACTTCAATTTGACTAGTTGAATTGAGTTTAGATGTTGCATTGGGATCATCACCATGTAACATTGGGATAATCACCATGCTAATTCGACCTTGCCTTGGTATCATCACCAAAGTGGTGCATTAGCCTTGATTCCTTGAGTTAACTCCTCACTACTTTCTATTCAGTCAGTTAACTGAAGACTAGTTGACTAGTTAACTCAACTAGGTGGCAGTCCACTCCCGTAACTGCCTGAGAGACTAGAATAGGTGGCAGTTCACTCCTGTCATTGCTGGTGTGTGTCCAGATCACTCTAGACCACCACTATGGCGACTTGGTTCACCTCAAGTAGAACTCATTGAGTTATACAGAGTATATCATGTGTAAATTATTCATTATTCACAACGGTTAATGAGAATTCTTTCCATTCTCTCTCTTTCTTCTTCTTTTTCCAATTATCTCTGCAAATGTGTGTATCATTGTTTAGCTAGATCTATTCTGTGCAGGTTCAACACATTTACAATATGAAGTACATTCTTACACAACCTGAGTGTTGGAAAAAAAAAAAGGAATAGTCCGCAATATGTCCAACACGATAATCAAATCTCTGATCAAAGTTGAGTTATACAGAGTATATCATGTGTAAATTATCATTCATTCATTTGGTTAATTAGAATTCTTCCATTCTTTCTCTCTTGTTTTCTCTTTTCTCATATTTTCTCTGCAAACTGTGTATGCCATTTTCTAGTTAGATCTTTTCTGTGTAGGTTCAACACATTTACAACTTGAAGAGAGAAAATTCCCTTTCTTTGGGTATAATTCTCATATTTATTGAAGCTCAACATCACTCTTGGCCTTTTCCCTTCCCCCATGATCTTTCATTTACTAACATGTGTCCTTATCCTCTTCGTAATTATGACAGAACAAATATGGAAGTTACATTTTGAATTTGTCTTTTAGCTCTGGCGGGTCACCGTAGATCTCGAATATAGCGCACCTCTCACCTCGTAATGACTAGCTTGGACATTGGGAGATTCAATCATCATAGGGTTCAGACTCCCTCTTCATCCATTTGAGTTTGATTCCCTTCGCTGATGCAACGTTGTTTTGAAAATTGATGTTGTCCTTAATTCTTTATTGTCCTTGGTTGTATATCTCATTACGATGATGTTGAGTATGACCTCCTCTCAACATTGGTACCTGGAACAATTCAACATGTAGTGGATGAGTGACCAAATAATATCCTCAAAATACACTATTAACACTACACATTTGAAACCATATAATTAAAAAATTAACTAAGTGAGATTTCATATGTTCTTCCCCGAGTTTGGTTCCTAGTTCATATGCCCTTGGTTGAGGTGTCATGTTCTCTAAGGATGTTAACAAGGTGTTAGATATTAATCCTAAAAAATGCATACAATAGGTGAGGAATTTATCAAATCATATAACTAGGAAGTTTTATATCTCAAAACAACCTTTCCAATGGTATAAAGAGCACACAAAACTGACACCCAAGTCAAATATTGTAGCCAAATTATGAAAATAAATTTTGTAGGGTCTTGTACCTTTTTTGGAGGAGTTAATGGGAAATCCTCCAATTTGTTTCAAAGGGGTTTGAATGAACTCCTCTGGTGCAAACCGAAGGATTTTGAATGAACTCAGAGAACTTTGAAGGAACTTTTGGGGGAGTTTGAAGGAAATTTCAAAGGCATTTGTGGGAAATCCTCTGGTATGAACTGTAGCTCATCAAAGGAAATCTTCTGCTGTGTTTTGAAGAAGTTTCCAACAAATCCTCCTTCATGGGAAGACAAAATCGAAAAAATATCTAGATATCATTTTATGGGCAAGAAAACACAAGAGCTTGAGTTTGAAAGCCCATAACTTTCTCATATGATGTTTGATTGAGGTGTTGTTTCTTGCAATGCGGAGAGCACAAGGAGGGAATTCTAGTGAGATGCCTTAAAAATTCATTCAAGTTTCTTAGTAGATTCATGTTTAATGAAGGTCACGGTTAATGAGGCTTGCTTGACGGGAAAACCTTGGTGATCGTTTTGGCACTTTTGGACCTCAGATTTTGATTCTGTTAGCTGGGTTGGAATCATAATCGTGTATAATTTATGTTGGCCTATTCCAAGAATGAAATGTACACTTTGACAAATGCCAAAAAATTATGCTCAAAGACATTTTTTAATGGAAGTTTGGGTCCCATTCTTGTTGTTTCTTCACCCAAATTTAGTTCCTCCAGTTCCTGTGTCATCTGTGTTGTATAGGATTTTAATTTCATCCATTGAAGTTGAGGCAATGTGTTAGTAGCATAGAAATATAAATCTGTGAAAAGAACCAACTAACGTTTGGAGCATTTAACACTGTTTAGGAACTGGGAGGACTAATTTTCTTCTAAGATTCAATTCAGAGAAAACTTGAGTCTTATATATGCTGCAATAAACCCACCTAATGATAGACAACACTTTCATGATCATAGTTAGTCATAAAATCAAGAAGGCGTAAAACATGCATGTTGGTTTGGTATGTGTAATGAAAATCGTTGGTGACACAAACAAACTTAATTATGATTGCAACATAGTGTAGATTAAGAAAGATAGGCTATCAGTCATCAGTTATTCGATCAGGCATGGAATGTTTAATCATTTGACATAACAGGAGCCCAAATAATGGGTGTAACGAGAAGGAGTTAATTTCGAGAAGAAGTAGAGGAAGTTTCAAGCATGAAGAATCACTACAAATGGTAAAGTAAGGAGAGTGGGAAGAGAGGTTTTAGTTTTTCCATTTGCACGAAAGAGAATGAGAGGATTTTTAGTAGAAAATTTAGAAGGGGGGCCCAAATTTCTTCTCTTAGAGAGACGGTAAGAGAAGAAATTTGGGAGGTTGTTGTGAGCATGCAACAAATGAAGACACATTGGGTGATGTTGAAAACTCTGCTAGTATTTCCTGACTAATAAGAAGAAAATGTAGAGGGTCATAAAATTAATTTTAAGATCAGAAATTATGGAAATAATGCGCAACAATTACCTGAAATACTTCATTGTGGTGGGCTCACTGGAAATGCTTGAATGTTGGCTAGTGGAGCTTTTCTATTGTAAATAGGGGATGAATTATGATGGTATTTATTTCCTTAACTGCATTGATGATTCAAGTTGGTATCTTTGTCATGGGGATGATATAGATTTGGGATAAAAATATATTTTTCACCAGGTGCATATATATATCTAACAGGTATTTCTCCACTGCCCACAAGTGTCCATAGCCCTGATGGGGTCACCACAACGTCACAAGTGTTGCTCCACTGTCAACAAGCATCCATAGCCCCAACGCAGATTTCTACATGTCCCCTAGTCCTGTTAAACTTTCCTTACCATTCATTCCTAGTTTATTTAGTACATTCTTAACATTTGGTGGATGGGGAAAGTGATGGTTTTTATCCTAATAGAGGATGACTACTAGCTATTGAGATTTATTTGAATATTTGTTACACCTGGATACATAAAGTTATCCTTTTTTTTTTCATCCTTTAGAATTTGACACTTCACCTTCAATGTGAGAAGATACTTAGTGTGTGGATGGCTACCCCATTACATAGGATATGCTCACCAACTGTCATGCAAGAATGACTGTTGATTAACGACTATGTTAAGTCATGGTTTGACTGCTGTCACAATATTATAAAAACATTATGATTTATATTCAAACAAAGACTCCTAATTCTTCTCATTTGCTAGGAAAGATATGCAAGCTGATTCGAAGGTGCTTCTTGAAAAATACAAACATGTGTGAGCTATTTGTATGGTATCGGATATAATGAGGGATTACAAGACAAACAAAAACTAGAGAAAAATATGCATGGAAGGGAAAATATGATAAGAAAAGAAAGAGAAGAGACGTATTCAGTGTTGGAAGATGGACTTTGCTCAAAACTTGTTGCAACTGAAGAAGTGAAACCTTGGATAAATGATGATCAAAGATATGCAGTCAAAAATTAAACTAAGAAAGAGATCAAGAATGTTAGTGTTTCCAACAAATTTAAGAATGTTCTTGTATCTTGACCAAAAAGAAGTTTGTAGTCTCTTGAAAATAATAATCCATGTGAAAGTTTGTATGTATATTATTTCATTCATATGGGCTTCATTGCTAGCACTAGTAGAGAATTGCATCCCTTATCCTGATCTTTCAAAAACTACTAGCTTATCTTTGCATCCTTGTATTCCAAAAAATAGATATTTGAATGGACTTACATTTGTCACCCATGATATTATTTTCTCTGGCCGTGCGGTGGATTCACTCTCTATCTCTTCTATCTCTAAGACATGTGCTACAATGTGACATACTTAGTTGACCACAGTCCCAATTGTGCACTTGTAACCAAAAGCAAGTTTGCGAATAAAGTTCTCGAGTGACACATTTCATGATCAAGTCAAATTCTCTGAAGCCATGTTTTTTATTCGAGCCATGTTCTTCTCTTCAGGTGAACATAACCTTTTGCGATCGAGATATACAAACAGGAAGAACACAAATATTATTCTGATTTGTTTATTAGTCATTTTAAAACACATGTCTTTAACGAGTTACAAGATCTGACAAAAAGAGAAGTTCAATAGGATAACTCTCCCTCAGAAGAGTATGTTTAATAATGCAAAAAAAATGAAGAATGTATCTGGGATAATATGGAATGTTGAATGAGGAACCATACCTATTTGGATGTATGAAGTCTCAATTTGAGTCTTATCATATCCTATTTCCAAGATACCAATAGAGAGGTGGAGTAGACTTAGCTTGAATGTTGGTATATAAAATGGAAGCTCTCCTTTGGGAAGTAACTAACTGTGGTTGTAATGATCATCACTTCTTCCCCAAAAAAGTGTATTTGAAAACCATTCTCCTTGAACTAGGTTGATACTCATGCAAGTGAATGTACATCTTGTTGTTTGGTTTGTGTTTTGTGTTTTTGGCTGAGTTTTGAAGGATAATTCTTGGCAAGCCTTCTCAACATAACTCCCAAATCTTTGTATACCAGTGCCTTGAATAGCTTCATCGAGAGTTTCATGGTTGGGATCAAATCTACCTGCTCATTAAAAACATGGATGATTTTAAGGATGGAAATTTATTTTAAAATGTAGAAACCTTGGCGAATCTTACTAATCCTTCATATGCCAATTATAAATGTTTGGCAATATTTTTGTAAAATAATTCAAATTTCTAAGGATTTTATATAGTTTGTATAAAATTTTGATGATTTTTAAGTTAAAATAATTTTATCCTGTAGAATTTGGGCGAATCATTTTTAGAATAGTGAATCTTTTTTAGGGAAAAACCATGGAAAATTAGCCCATGAGCGAAATTTAGCCCCTAAAATCATCCCTGATTTAAAAAGTTGAAAATTTTGATTCTAAAGACAATAGAAAGTTGAAACATCATCACATAAAACCCCCAGGGAGATCAAGATGAAGGAAACTAATCAACAAACTTTATGAGAAAAATCAAACAAGGTCATATTAAGATACAAAACCAATGAAAATCAATCAGTTAGTCCAATTCAATAAATTATGATATGATTTTTCGAAGAGTAAAGCAATAGAGTGAGAAATCATATCAAGATGGTTAAATTTGAGTCAACAAGCTTCAAAGGACACATTCAAATTTCAACAAAGATGAAAGCATATCATTCAAGATACGCTAGTCATTAATGGAAGCCTCCCATTCTGAAAAATATTATGATTTTCTCCCATAATGACAATTGCATGATAATAAGAAGATGGGTTTCATCACTTTGATCATTTCAGGACCAAGGAGAAGATATTTATCTTGTTACTCGAGATGATCATGCAAAGAAAAAAACCTTAAAAATCAAGCGGTGCAATAGACAACATCAAAATGTTTGTGTGTATGTCCTTTTCAATCCAAAGTCTCAGGAACACCCTTTTTATATAACAACAGACACTTCGATGTCTGTACTCAACATACACCATTATGAAAGAGTTAAGGTACAAAGGTCCCAATATGCTATAAAATTTTGAATTCTTTTGAACAACTCAATAAAATTCATTTTGCATTTGTTGAAATCAACAACATCATAAAAGGTTCGAGTCTATATAAAATCATACCTGAAGAGAATTATTGTAACCAAGTTTTAGCTCATCGGTCTTTTTTTTAAGAACCAAGAGAGTGGATCTATGATAAGAAAGGTTGTGAACAACTAATGTGGTTCCTTCTACTTGGTTTCCATCTTGTCCAAGATGTAAACTATTCCTCAACATATATTCTTTCAGCATCTTAGGATTACCAGTTGTCCAACTATCAACATCAGAGTGAATGCTACTGAAACAAGTGAATATTGCAGTTGAACTTCTCAAATAATTCCTGCACATGGTTTCTTCATGAAGATGGACAAAAATCAAGGTTAAGCCAAACTTTTAGTCAAAAAACAAACATCAAAAGCATCAAATGAAAATAAGAAATATTTGATGAAAAGAAAGAAACTTAGACTAAAGCAATCCATCACAGGCTGCAAACTAAACTAACAAAAGTTGGTGGCCTTTATTGAAGAAACCAAGACAAGTCCATATCTAGGCTATATAAATGAAAATGAAATCAAATATCTAAAATATCTGGGAAAAAAGGAATAAACAAACTATGCTAATCCTATTCCTACTCTATCCTACATTGACTAAAACAAGGCTAAGTGAAAGCATAATTCCAGTGTAGCTAATTGAGTAACTCCAAACCTGTAACCCCATGTTTACCAAAATTCAGTTGCAAACATTGGAGTATTGAGAGTTCAAAGATAGGAGCAATTGGTTAAGGAAAATCTCCACCTAGGATGTTAATTTTAATAGTGTTATCACTCGTGGGAAATTTATACACATAGGATTCCTCCAACCATGATTTAATTCTATCACAAAATTTATAATGATTAGCATTGGATTGTTGAAAGGAAATGGAAAATCAGTGGCATTCTTGATGAGACCCTTGAATCAAATTTGCATGTAATGTACCTAGTGAGAAAGTCTCGGAATGGGTGGCATCATTCATTATAGAGGTTTAAATAAGACAACAATCACCTGACATAACCATCGATTGAAATTGAAGTGCCTCATTATCCAAACAAATCTCCTTGGGTTAACATTTTACATAACCCACATGCTTAGAGGAGACATGATAGTTTATAGTTTCAGGGAAACATTGAGTGAAAGATGACTCCAAGCATTCTCCTATGACATCAAAGAAATCATGTGAGGAGTGTTGGAGTATTGAGATATCATCTAAGGATGATTGATGAATTTTCCCCGGAATATTTACATGTAATTCTAGAAAATATTTAGGTGATGGAATTTCTTGGATCAGCTCGATGTTTCATGTGCTTCGTATGGTGATGGGATGTTCATTTGTTTTGATTTCCTCATGAGGATCCAAAAACTCATTGTGATATGCATACTTTAGATTTTGTGTTGTTAATATTTGTGCATTTAGATCAGAAATTTCAGATTGCACATGATCAACAAATGATAGGTTAGTACTCACATTCAATTCCATAATAGAAAAATAGTCATAAAAACAGAGTCATCATGATCATATTGTGATTCAATCTGTTTCGTGAATGGAAAAAGGACTTAGAACTTTGTGCATCCTGGATGGGCTGTCATGAAGAATGATTTCTTGATCGGTTACAACTTCGATATCTCATTGTTTTGATTTATCATTCAATGTTTTGTTGCAAGAAAAGTGTACATGTTTCACTACATGATAAACAAATTGTTTCTCATGTGAGTGATTAACATCAAACATATTTGTATGGAGAGAATGAATATATTCATATTCTAAAAATGACAATATTTCTTCAACAATATATTTTTCATAGATCAAAGTATGTTCATGGTTTTTTGAAGGGGAGACAATAGATGGTTCACACTTCGGGGATAAGGGTTTTTAGATTTCTGATACAAATTACCCCATATTTTATCCAAAAAGGATCCAGAGAAGGCTAATAATAACTCAGAACTCACAGAGGCAACTAAGAACGCTCAGAATGGCTCCAACAGACATAGAAATGGAAAACATTCAAAGTTCCCAAAACTCAGTGAAAATGGCATGATCGTGAAGATCGTGTCACAATATTTCTAACGGTGCAAATGACTCATCAAATAGAGTTATGGTTTGAAAGATATTTGCGGTCAAATAAGGCCAGTCAGAAGGGGTCCACATCATCATCCATATTGTTGACGTTAACAACTGACATGGTAGGGTAACACCATTGTACATGTTTCTGACGTCAACATGCCATGTGAAAGCACCAAAGGATTCCATGTGTCACCCACCAATGGAATTTTTAGGGGTCCATGTGGACTAATAGAAAAGTGCCATGTGGCACCCTTAGGCAGTGCCACATGGCACAACCCAGGAAGTGCCATGTGTCAGTAAGGAACGACATGGCAACACTGTCATCATACAAGTGGACCTATCAGTGAGTTCCACATGGCCCAGTCATTAGGTGACATGTAGCATCCCGAAAATTCCCAATATTAACCCATGAACAAATTTCAAATTTTAAAAGGGGCGGGTCTGCCAAATCTAGAGGACCACGCCAATTTTAACCGCAAGTTTGGAGGATGTCTAGAACTCTGCTAAAGTTAGTGGTGCATATATATATATATATAACAACTAACGTTCCAAAATGGAATCTGGAGGGATTCGACCCTAGAACCTCCGCCAATTCCCACACCTTTACAACTCCGCCCATAACCAATGTTCCACAGATGCCACTTGGTATTTTTGCACATATTCATTACTTAAAAGGTACAATCCTTCCAGATCTAGAGGGGAGGCACAAACCGTACAGACTTGCGGGCATGAATTTCGAGACAGGACTGTAATAATTGCAGGTTGCAGAGGGCACAAAAATCGAGACACAATTCTTCTTGGGCCTGGGAGTGCCAGAGTCAGATTGGAGTGTAGAGACAATCATTTTTGGGTAATTCGATGCCACAAATCTAGTGGTGTTGTCTGTTTTCTTATCTGAGCATTATTTCTGTAGATTGATTTCAGTTCATGTATTTGCCAAATTCTTTTGCTAAGTTAATGAAAGAGCCTACCCATTTGAGAGCATGACCCAGAGATGTAGTCCACCAGGGACGGACTTCGTTATCAAGATTTTGTGTTCAGATTTGATGCTTATATCTCTTCATTTTAAAGTTTTCCCTTCTTTAATGGTGCACTTTAATTTATGCTCATTTAATACAATTCTTTATAAGTCACAATGAAAAGATCCAGGATCATGTTGGTATCAGAGAAATCATCTTTGACTTGAATTGTTGAGTGTGAATGCTTACTAAGGCCAAGAATAAGCAAGGTGAAGGAACTATTATGACTTTCAATCGTGAAGTTGGTTATGTATCCAAAAGGAATAAAATGGCAGAAGAGGACAAGCGTGATGAACAGAAGAAATTTTTTTAGATGGTATTTTATCTCACGTCAGAAATGGTCAAGTGAATGTATGGAGATTATGAGAAGAGTATGAAGAAGAAAGGGAAGAAAAAGGAATCACATGCAGATGATGATGCTTCAATAAACCAAGGGGCTGGAGGAGATCCTCCTGAGCCTCCATCTTCACCTTCGATTTCTAGTTCTTCTTCCTCTGAGCATTCTCATCATTCTCATCATTCGAGCCATAAATCCTTTTTTAAGAAACCATTATTAAAGCTTGATGTAAAATTTGATTTACCTATTTTTAATGGAGATGCTAATCCTGAAAATCTAGATAATTGGATCCAACAGGTTGAAGTGTATTGTCGTGTCCAACATATTGATGAAGAGGAAGTTAAAGTGAAACTGGATTCTCTTTGGTTGGAAGGCACCACTATCGTATGGTGGGAGAGAAAACTTCAAGAAAGAAGTAAGTGTGGTAAGATTCTTTCCTCATGGTCAGAATTTAAATTAGCGATAAGGAAGCAATTTTATCCATTAGGGTATTTACATAAAGCAATGATGGAATGAAAAAATTTAAGACAAAGTAAAGGACAAACTGTACAAAGTTTCATAGAAGAATTTAGGAAGAAATATCTTGCATTGAACATTCCTTTGGATTCTTATGAAACTTTAATGAAGTATATTGATGCACTTCACAGTTATCTTCGACACAATTTTCTCTTGTTTAACCCCACTAGTCTTGACGAAGTTTGTGTGCAAGCCACTCACCTTGAGAACAGGGGGAAACATGTTCAAGAAGATCCCACAAAGAAACCTTCCAATTTCCTATAGAAGACTTTTAAGAAGTTTAAAAGGAAGGACAAGAAGACTGCTACAGTGACGAGAGAAGGAAAACCATCTTGCACTCATTGCAAGAAGAGTGGTCATGATGAATAACATTGTTGGAAACTGCATCTGGAAAAGAAACTAAAACAATTCGGTGGAAAGGGGAAGACAAAGACCGTTGCTATGGTACAACAAGATATTGGTTCTAATTCATGAGATGAAGAAAATATCACAACGGTTGGAGTACAAGATAAAGATTCTCTTCATGCTAGTTCTAGTTCCAATGAGGAATCTCATGTTGATTAATGAAAGAGGAATGAGTTATTTCACATAAGATTTGTATCTAAACATACAAATATAGATACATTATTTTATCTGGGTTCACAAGTAAACTTAATATCTGAAGCACTTGTCAAGAAAATGGGTCTTGAAACGAAACCACATCCGAAAACTTACCCTCTTGGTTGGGTATGTGACAAAGAAAAAATTAATGTCACCAAACAATGTAGGATCATATTTTCTATTGCTTCAAATTGATTGATGAAGTGGATTTGGATGTTGTACCACTCGATATATGTGTCATAGTGTTGGGAAGTCCTTATCTTTATGATAGAAAAGAATTCTTCTTTTGTCATGAGAAAAAATACCACCTTACTAAGGGAGGAGTGGAATATATTGTTAGAGCTCACAACATGAGGGTAAATACAACACTTGTTAGTGCAGGTCAAATGAAAAGACTCATAAACACTAATAAGAGATATGCACTCATGGTCGTCAGAGAGAAATATGTCAGGACATCCGACGATTTCCAAGGGTGTGATCCATCTCATAAAAATGAATTAATTGATATTGTTTCTAAGTATGATGATATTTTTCAGGAACCAGATGGATTACCTCCTAAGAGGGAAATCCAGCATGAGATAAATCTTCAGCAATATTCTCCTCTTCCTAATGTGCGCATGTACAGGATGTCAGTTGTGGAGATGAAAGAGATCAAGAAGCAGGTACAAGGCTTATTGGATCAAGGGGTCATCAGGCCTAGTTCATCTCCTTGTAGTTCTCTGATCGTGATGGTGCCAAAGAAAGATGACACATGGAAAATGTGTGTCGATTACCGGCCTTAAATAAAATAATGGTGAAAACTCAATACCCTATTCCTCGCATAGATGATTTACTTGATCAATTGAATAATTTTGTCTATTTCACTAAGTTGGATTTTTGCAATGGATATCTGTTACAGGAGAATCCCCCTGTGGACAAGTGGATTCCATCTTGGGCTCTAGACTCATAAGACTGAGACAAAAAGGGTGCTAACGTTGTTCACTGACATCCTTTTAAACATAGTTAAACTAAAGTATAGAGAAGAGGAAGAAAGGTGTACCTTTTAAATGACGTTCGTCCTTGCACATTCCGAGATAAGATTTGATCCCCAAGCTCCTCGATAAGTTATGAAAACAAACAAAGACAGAAAAAACTTCCCATTCTTCTAAGATTAGCTTTAAACCAGATTTATCTATAAGAGACAAGTTCATGTAGAACAAACACAACCTTGAAATAAACAGGCCAAGCACATATGTATATTTATGAGAACAACAAAGAATACTTACAGACCTTTGATGAAGGTGCAATAGCCTCTTCCATCTCTCCTTGTCCAACCCTTTTCTCAAGTAATTCACACAAAATTATTATGCTTTAATGAAAAATCTCCCTTATGAGATCATAAGTTTGATACCTTCAATGTCTCCACTTTTCAACATGAAGAGGCATCCTTATATAGGCTTGGAGAGGCCTAACCACTTAAGAGATTGTTGGGATAATTTGAGGATTATTCTCCTTTAGTTGTGGATATTCCCTAAGATCAAGCCTTGACCTCAGATCCGAATCCAACCAACTCTAGATATGAGAGGATTCTTCCCTGATTTTCCTAAATAATCCAAAATTCTCTCAAAAAAGGCTAGCACTCCCTCAAAATGGGGCACAAAGCATTGGAACACTCCCCCAAAAGAGGTCACAGAGTGTTGGCACTCCTTGACAGTGTATAAGGGAGCGTTGCCTTCCAAAATTGATTTTTTAGTGGTTGTTTCCATGGAAAAATACTTGTACTCTCTGTCAAATTATTTCTCCTCTTCAAAACCAGTCTTTTGAGTGTTCTTGATAATGTCGTTCGAGACACGACATAGGCAAGATGACAGTATGATTTTGTGACACTTGCAGCCAAAATGTGACACTTTCGACATTGGTAATGACGACACTCGGCCATCATCCTAATGAGTAATTTTGATGTGTAATAGATTGCCCCCCAAAGTGTGAAGTCAAAAGATAGGAACTAATGACTGGAGTACTTTGTAGAATTTTTCGAGCAAGGGTATGGACTCAGAGAACCTGGAATAAACTACGCACAACCATCAAACAAATATTATGACATGTTTCAAACCCAAAACATGCATACTTATGCTTGAGTGATAAATACCTTCAAGGTATGGCCGCCATAAAATACATTACGGATCCATAATTATATTGACAAAAGGTATAGCCACTGAAGATACAATGTGGATCTATTCTCCTATGACCTGAACTCATTGTAGCCATGAAGAATACAAAGTGGATATACGAGATGACAAGACATAGCCACGGACCAATACAAAGTGGATCTATGTAACAATATATGTGTCAATATTCAAAAGAAACTTTGTCACGATCTGGGAAAAGTATATATCAGAGTGATCACTCAACCCAAGGTCTTCTTACTGATCCCGATGTGGTATGAGTCTAACCATGGGAATAGATGTTCTGATGTCAAACATGGTAGAAACCACTTGATTACCGGTCGATGAGGTAAACTGTTAACAAGCACGAGGGAAATCACCATTGATGTCAATGATTCCCAAGGTACCCTAGTACATTCCAGTGAATGTGAGAAAATGAGCTTAAGTTGAACATCCATGGAATCATACGATCAGGGGTCAATTATGTAAACCCACTGTTGGAAGTGAGGAGGCCTACCATTGAGGCATGCAGGTCCCAAGGCACTAGCTGGTTTCTAATTCTAGTTCTCGGATAATGTGTTGAATTCGACAGGAATAGACTCGTCACAGGATGGCCTTGATGTAACCCCCATCAATGAACAAAGATGAAACAAAGATGTAATTGGTAGATCAAATGAACATGGACTGACATGGGTATTGAAACAAAAAATTTGTGATGGTTGACTCTCGAGGCAAATACTTCCTTTGAACACTAAGGAACAACAATAGAAACATGACATGGACCAAAACATGATGATGTAGTTGATACTGTGACTTTCGTCGAGTGACCCAAAGGAGTAAAGAAACTAAAAGATTTGGGTTAGTGTAGAGGTTCAACGGATTAAAATGTATGCAAAGACAAAGTGTCGTGTTCAAGGGCGACCGTAAGAGTGATTTGTAATGTTCCCCAAAACTGCTTGGCTTGCTTCCTTCAAAATTCCCCCCCATCTAGATAGACGAGTATCTATTTTTGATTTAATGAGCTCAAGGAGGGTAACACATGATCGATATAACTGACCTTCAGTAATTCCCTCTTCCTTTGTTTAACGAACTGGAATAAGTAAGGGTTCGGTACCATATGGGCCCTTCAATTTATGATTTTTTAACGAGTCTAAAGAAGGTAAAATCAATGATTTTTCATATTTAGAGAGTGAAAATGACTTAAATACAACTCTAGGGTTGTCCTTTTTCATAATGTTAGTCTCACGAGGCTGAAAAAAAGATAAATTATGACTCAAAAGATGCACTTTCAATCCTTTTAACGAGTGGAAAAGGAAGCAAGATCACTCGACAATCTTTTCATGTTTAGAGAGTCTGAAAAGAGCTTAAAGGAGACTCCAGGGGGTTCCTTTTTTGTATAACCTTTACGAGTATGAAAAAGTGATAAATCTATACTTGATTGCATTATCATGTATTTACGAGCATGAGAAAGAACAAAGACTAAGCTCGGTATTGGTTTCATTTTGAAACAATCTTGAAACAAAATTAAACTATGCTTGTAAATTCCCAGTGTAATTTCCAAAGGTTAGGATACCCATGGATGGTTGGTAGTCTGCCCCCAGCTTGAAAATATAATGGCATAACTCCAGAATGATCATCAAAGGATGGTGACATAATTTATGTTACAGGAGAATCCCCCTGCGGACAAGTGGATTCCCTCTTGGTCTCTAGACTCCTAAGACCAAGACAGAAAGGGTGCTAACGTTGGTCACTGACATCCTTTTAAACCTAGTTAAAATAAAGTATAGAGAAGAGGAAGAAAGGTGTACCTTTTAAATGATGTTCATCCTTGCACAGTCCGAGTTGAGCTTTGATCCCCAAGCACCTCGATAAGTCCTGCAAACAAACAAAGACAAAACAAACTTCCTATTCTACTAAGATTAGGTTGAAACCAAATCTATCTAATAGAGACAAGTTCATGTAGAACAAACACAACCTTGAAAGAAAGAGGCCAAGAACATATGTATATTAATGAGAACAACAAATAATACTTACAGACCTTTGATGAAGGTGAAACAACCTCTTCCATCTCTCTTTGTCCAACACTTTTCTTAAGTAATCCGCACAAAATGATGATGCTTTAATAATAAATCTCCCTTATGAGATCATAAGTTTGATACCTTCAATGTCTCCCCTTTTCATAATGAAGAGGCCTCCTTATATAGTCTTGGAGAGGCCTAACCACTTAACATATTCTTGGGATAAGTTGAGGATTCTTCTCCTATAGTTGTGTATCTTCCCTAAGATTGAGCCTTAACCTCAAATCCGAAACCAACAAACTCCAGATATGAGGGGATTCTTCCCTAATTTTCCTCAACAATCCAAAATTCGCTCAAAAAAGGCCAGCGCTCCCTCATAATGGGGAAAAGAGCATTAGAACACTCCCCCAAAAAAGGTTACAGAGGGTTGGCACTCCCTGACAGTGTATAGGGGAGCGCTGCCTTCCAAAATTGATTTTTTAGTGGTAGTTTCCATGGCAAAAGACTTGTACTCTCTGTCAAATGATTTTTCCTCTTCAAAACCAGTCTTTTGAGGTGTCTTTTGAGTTTTCTTTATAATTTCATTCGAGACATGACATAGGCAAGATGAAAATATGATTTTGAGACACTTGCGGACAAAATGCGACACTTGTGACATTGGTAATGACGACACTAGGCCATCATCCTAATGAATAATTTTGATGTGTAACAGATTGCCCCCCAAAGTGCGAAGTCAGAATACAGGAAATGATGACCGAAGTACTTTGTAGAATTTTTCGAGCAAGGGTATGGACTCAGAGAACCTGGAAGAAACTGCACACAACCATCAAACAAATATTATGACATGTTTCAAACCCAAGGCAGACATACCTATGCTTGAGTGATAAAGACCTTCAAGGTATGGCCGCCATAAAATACACCGTGGATCCATAATTATATTGACAAAAAGGTATAGCCACTGAAGATACAATGTGGATCTATACTCCTATGACCTAAACTCATCGTAGCCACAAAGGTCTTCTTACCGATCCCGATGCAGTACGAGTCTAACCATGTGAATAGATGTTCTAATGTCGAACATGGCAGAAACCACTTGATTACCGGTCGATGAGGTAAACCGTTAACAAGCATGAGGGAAATCACCATTGATGTTAATGATTCCCAAGGTACCCTAGTACATTCCAGCGAATGTGAACAAATGAGATGAAGTCAAACATCCATGGAATCATCTGATCATGGGTCAATGATGTAAACCCACTATCGGAAGCAAGGAGGCCTGCCATTGAGCCATGCAGGTCCCAAGGTACTAACTGGTTTCTAAGTCTAGTTCTTGGATAATCTGTTGAAGTCAATAGGAATAGACTCGTCGCAAGAGGGCCTTGATGTACGCCCCATCAACGACACAAAACTAACACAAAGATGTAATTTGGTAGATCAAATGAACGTGGACTGACACGGGTATTGAAACAAAAAAATTGTGATGGTTGAATCTCGAGGCAGATACTTCCCTTGAACACTGAGGCACAACAATAGAAACATGACATGGACCAAAACATGATGATGTAGTGGATACTGTGACTTTCATCGGGTGACCCAAAGGAGTAAAGAAATTCAGAGGATTGGTTCAGTGCAGAGGTTCAGCGGATTAAAATGTATGCAAAGACAAAGTGCCGTGTTCAAGGGTGATCGTAAGAGTGATTTGTAATGTTCCCAAAAACTTCTTAGCTTGCTTCCTTCAAATTCCCCCCCCATCCAGATAGATGAGTACCTCTTTTTGATTTAAGGAGCTCGAGGAGGGTAACACATGCTTAATATAACTCACCTTCGGTAAGTCCGTCTTCCTTTGTTTAATGAACTGGAAGAAGTAAGGGTTCGGTCCCATATGGTCCCTTCAATGTATGATTGTTTAATGAGTCCAAAGAAGGTAAACTCAATGATTTTTCATATTTAGAGAGTCTGAAAATGACTTAAAGATGACTCTAGGGTTGTCCTTTTTCATAATGTAAGTCTCGCGAGGTTGAAAAGGAGATAAATTATCACTCAAAAGATGCCCTTTCAAACCTTTTAACGAGTGGGAAAGGAAGCAAGATCACTCGGCAATCTTTTCATGTTTAGAGAGTCTGAAAAGAGATTTAAGGAGACTCCAGGGGGTTCCTTTTTTGTTTAACCTTTATGAGTCCGAAAAAAGTGATAAAAGTCTACTTGGTTACATTCTCATGTATTTACGAGCATGAAAAAGAACAAAGACTAAGCTCGGTATTGGTTTCATTTTGAAACAAGCTTGAAACAAAATTAAACTATGCTTGTAAATTCCCAATGTAATTTCCAAAGGTTGGGATACCCATGGATGGTTGGTACTCTACACCTAGCTTGAAAAGATAGCAACATAACTCCAGAATGATCATCAAAGGCTATAGACATGCCTCCCAAGCTTCAATTCATTCACCGACTTTGAGGTTGTCACCAATTTATGTACTATATGGAGAAAAAGGATTCAGGTGGATGAAATGAAGGTTCAAATACGAGACCTAACGAAAGACTCAACTAGGTATGAGAGGTGATTATTTCATTTTTTAACGAGCTTGCTATAGAGAGGAAAATTATGCTCATGGCCTCTGTTTCATTTTTTAATGAGCTTACCACAGAGAAGAGAAAATTTTCTCATGGACTCTTCTTGATCATGGCTTCCAAGAGGATAATGCTCTGGAAGGAAACCATGTCAAGGGACAAAAATTAGTCATGGCTTCCAAGATATCTTCACTGGATGGAAGAACAATTTTCTGTAAGGAACACATGTTGAGGTTCATGTCAAGGGTAAGAAGATCATGCTCCAATAACCCTACCAAAGAGATCACCATGTCAACTACCATATCTAAATCATCGAAAGTTGAAGTCATAGGAGACAATGCCACATAATTGACTTGTGGCAGGGGTGATATCGACTGCATATAAGACCCATTTAGGGAGGTCATTGTGTTGATGGTCAATTCAGGGCCAATGAATTAAAGTTGATCAATAGTCACCATTCTTCCATCGTGAGGGAAAGATATCACACGAAAGAGAGTGGACACAATAGCTTTCATGGAGTAAATCGAAATCCAAGGGGTCCTCGACTACCATAACATCAATAAAGAAAATTTTCCCTCCTAATGTTATGGGAAACTGAGGAAGTATCCCTAAAGGGTGACTGGTTCTTTTGTTAAAAGAGAACAAAGTCTGGGTAACCGACACAAGCTGAGGATAACCCAAAACTTGCCAAGCAATAGAGGACAAAATACTAACAGAAGAATCTTCATCTATCAGCGCATGAGGAACGTCCCGACCACAAACCTGTACTGTAATCTTGAATGGAATGTGAGAGGGAAGATGAGGTCCAATTATCACACCCCAATAAAAAAGGATGGCCTCATTACTTGGAGGGGGTTTCATGGTAGGAGGAAAAATGCCCCCCAGCACGGTAGAATCTGTATCAACGAGAAAAACGTGGGCAGTATCGGGTTTACTCTCTAGTGGGAGAGTAGGATCGATTGATAATGACATCAAATCGACCACTTGGGTTTCATTCTCAAAGGGGAGAATGGGGTTGACAACTGGAAAAGGATCGAATGAAGATGGAATTGGATTAACCACTTTGTCAACCGGTTAAACTAAGGACGTGACCAGATTGACGACATGATCAACCAGATTGACCGGTGAAGGGACTAGAGAAACCGCTTTGTCACTTGTCACAGGAGGAGTGGGATTGACCATGTAGGAACTCTTCGGATGAAGGGTGGGACTGACCAATGACGGGACTAGAGCAGTCACTTGGGTTTCACTTTTCAGACGAAAAGTGGGGCTGATCGATGACGAAACTGGATCATCTATTTGGTTAGTGGTTCAACCAAGGACGAAACTAGATTGAATACTTGATCAACCGGACCGACCGGGGATGGAACCGGATTGACCATTCCATCAACTAACGATGGGTTGGGGGAAATCCTACGATAACCAGTTGGGAGTTTAATTTTTTCCAAAAGAGAAGATGCCTCATCCATATGAGGAAAAAGGTGAGAGTAATGATCACCTTTGCATAACATGCAAGAAAATTTTACAGTTGTCTTCTTCTTACCAACATTAATGTCACTAGTTGACGAGGTGTCACAAGCATGTCTAGTAGGGGCTGATGATGTGGAGGAACACATTTCTAAGACCTTGGGAATACTAGGGAAATCCCTCAGAAAGTGGTCACCCTTACAAAGACTGCAAGGGAATTTGGGTTTCAGATTCTTCATTTTAATCTTGTAGACCTCATCAACACTCCTAGTATGATTAATAGTAGTTGGTTGCTTGGATCCAACATCTGATTTAGTTGGAGGCTTGGTCCCTTTCTGGTTCTTCTTCTTCTCTTTTCGTTTCTTCTTCTTCTTATCAACCTGGCTACTCTCTTTAGAGATTTCACTAGGCGAAGAAGGAGAAATGGAAGGAGACCTGATGGGTGAAGAAGGAGAAAGGTCGACATGAGGTTGATGTGATTACATCTGAAGCACCCGCATTTCAGATCATCAGAGTGGAAAAAAACCATACCGGTAACCCAATTGTGAGACCTAGAAGGCTAAAAATAGCGATGTAAGGAGGACCAACGTTCCCATAAGAAGGAAAAACAAAGGGTTCCCATGGCAAAGGGGTTCCTTCATTGGTCATTCCGGGAATTGACACCATAAAAATAAATATCCAACCTAGATTCTTCTAGGGAGAACAAACAACACACGCTAAAAATCTAGTAAGAAAGCAAGCAGACAAAACCTTCTCACAATGAGCACACTAGTTGGTGATGAAATCCAACGTTGCGGGAACAAAGTAAGAAGGAGATGAGATAGAGTGGGTGGAAAAGTTACGTTGATGACTTGCTTAATAGACTTACACCCTGGTGCAAGCTCCCACACATAAATGTGGGTATACCCTCCAAGGAGCCTGAGTGAGTTTGGCCAACATCGATTCCAGGTATTGTGAATACTTTCCCCTCCACAGTCAACTTGTGTAAAGACCCTAAAGAGATAGGCCACTAAGGTTACCAACTACAACAGTGATTCCTAGGGAAACAGTCGATAGTCCGATCCATGCGCTAAGGCAGGGTATCTAGCTCGAAATCAACTTGAAAGGCTTCCACTGATCATTGTGGGTATACCTTCAAGCGACCCCCATAATATGCGCAATCTCTACCCGAAGACCAATAAAGCAGGGTGAGTAACTCTGCTAGTCTCAATGCGACCTCAGGTTTGACCCTTGTGTGACAAGGGCTTCCCAAGACAAAATGTGGCAATTGGATTTCACCGCTCCCTAACAAAAGATCCTATGTTTATTTGCATATTTGGAAAGTTATCTTTCACACCTATTCCAAATCCCTACAATTAATCTAATGTAGGTTTGCTACCAGAAAATATAAAAATGTCTAATCAATTTTTAGTTTAGTGCTTGATTTTTAAGGTTGTTGTTACTCAAAAGGAAAATGGCATGGACAATATGGTGTTTTGACCGACTCAAAATTTATGCAAACAGATGAATATGCAATCTTTTCATTTCGATGAAAGCTATGCTATGAGAAGGAGACAACATTCATCATTCCAGATGCACAATGTCCCAAAATGCCAAAAAACATGCTATTCCACTACTTCAAATGCAAGCTAGCCTCAATACCCAAAATTGAGAATGCATTTATCTTCTTTGTTTGATTATGACGTATACATAAAGTAAATACGAAACCTTCAATGGTCCACTACTTTCAATGAGGAGAAAGAGTCCTATGCAGATGAAAAAGACACGAAGCAAAAGGGCTACAAACAAAGCATGCACTCAAGGTAGTGAGGTATGAAATAAAGCAAGTAGAAATTTTTTCTAACAAGAACTAACACCATCAAGGATTCTACAACCAATCAAGCATTCAAGGAATACAATAAAATGCATAGAAGAATCCAAGAAATGATAGGGAGAAAGAGAAATCACTCAAAACTGTCTTGTCAAAAAGCAGCTAGAAAAGGCAATTTCACATTTCTGAAAAAGGTTTCAAGCTCCAAGCAAGACAATAGGGAGTGATAAGCATAAAAAACCATCAAAAACCAATCCAAACAACTTCACAAACCAACCACAAACTCTGGGTAAAGATCTCTGCAAAAAGGGTTGCAAAAGACTGAGCAGAAGAAGGCAAAAACTCTCAAAAAAGAGACTAACGCTCCCTAACACAAGGGTACAGAGTGTTGCAATGCTCCCTAAAACACTGTAGGGGAGCTTTTGCACTCTATTATGGCCTACAGGGGGGCGTTGGTCCTCCCAGAAACTCAGAAAAAGAAGCAAAAACCATGCAAAAACTCACTCAGAATGCATGAAAATTGGTGAAATTTCTAGTGAAGGTAGGAGAAGGCAAATGGATGATGAAAAACCAGTAAAAGTGATCTGAAAAGTGGTAAAAGGGCAGGGAAAAACCAAGGAAATAAAAATAGGGATCCCTTCCCTAGTGGATTTGCCAATTTTTGTTACAGGAGAATCCCCCTGCAGACAAGTGGATTCCCTCTTGGGCTCTAGACTCCTAAGACCAAGACAGAAAGGGTGCTAACGTTGGTCACTGACATCCTTTTAAACCTAGTTAAACTAAAGTATAGAGAAGAGGAAAAAAGTTCTACCTTTTAAATTACGTTCGTCCTTGCACAGTATGAGTTGAGCTTTGATCCCCAGGCTCCTTGATAAGTCCTACAAACAAACAAAGACAGAACAAACTTCCTATTCTACTAAGATTAGCTTTAAACTAGATCTATGTAATAGAGACAAGTTCATGTAGAAAAAACACAACCTTGAAAAAAACATGCCAAGCACATATGTATATTGATGAGAACAACAAAGAATACTTACAGACCTTTGATGAAGGTGTAACAACCTCTTCCAGGTCTCCTTCTCCAACCCTTTTCTCAATTAATCCACACAAAATGATGATGCTTTAATGATAAATCTCCCTTATGAGATCATAAGTTTTATACCTTCAATGTATCCCATTTTCACCATGAAGAGGCATCCTTATATAGGCTTGGAGAGGCCTAACCACTTAAGATATTCTTGGGATAAGTTGAGTATTCTTCTCCTTTAGTTGTGGATCTTCCCTAAGATCGAGCCTTGACCTTAGATCTAAATCCAACCAACTTTAGATATGAGGGGATTCTTCCCTGATTTTTCTCAACAATAAAAAATTCACTTAGAAAAGGCCAATGCTCCCTCAGAATGGGGCACAGAGCATTGGAATTCTCCCCCAAAAGAGGTCACAGAGAGTTGGCACTCCCTGACAATGTATAGGGGAGTGCTTCCTTCCAAAATTGATTTTTTAGTGGTTGTTTTCATGGCAAAAGACTTGTACTCTCTGTCAAATGATTTCTCCTCTTCAAAACCAGTCTTTTGAGGTGTATTTTGAGTGTTCTTGATAATGTCATTCGAGACATGACATAGGCAAGATGACAGTATGATTTTGCGACACTTGCAACCAAAATGCGACACTTACGACATTGGTAATGATGACACTAGGCCATCATCCTAATGAGTAATTTTGATGTGTAACAATATCATCAAATCAAAGTCGCAGAACATGATGCATGGAAAATTTCCTTTAAAACCAAACAAGGATTTTTTGAGTGGTTGGTTATGTCGTTTGGTATTTGTAATGCTCTGACAACTTTCATGCGTGTGATGAATGATGTATTCAGACCTTTCATAGGTGACTTTGTGATTGTATATTTAGACGACATTCTTATTTTTAGCAGGACTTGGGATGAGCATGTGAGGCATGTAAAACAAGTATTGGATACTTTGCAAAGGGAAAATATGTATGTAAAGTTGTCTAAATGTGAATTTGGAAAGACTACACTTGTATACTTAGGTCATATTGTAGGAGGACAATTGAAAATTGACCCTTCCAAAGTTGATGTAATTGTAAATTGGCCTGAGCCAAAAAGTGTAACCGAAGTTTGAAGCTTCTTAGGTGCAGTCCAGTATTAGAGGAGATTCATTCCCAAATTCTCCTTTCTAGAAGCTCCTCTGCATGCCTTAACCAATGAGAAGAACACTTTTCAGTGGGAAGGAGAGAAACAAAAATATTTCGACACTTTGAAGGGGAAGATTAGTACCGCAACAATACTAGTGATGTTGAA
Source organism: Picea mariana (assembly GCA_032191745.1). Classification (NCBI taxonomy): domain Eukaryota; kingdom Viridiplantae; phylum Streptophyta; class Pinopsida; order Pinales; family Pinaceae; genus Picea; species Picea mariana. The sequence continues at coordinate 43,556 of JASDQU010738977.1, read as the reverse complement.
TATTTAACAACCTTTTGAGATCGAGATAGATGCTAGTAGATATGCCATGGGTGTAGTACTAATGAAATATCGTAAGCCTATCTGTTACCACTTTGAAACTTTTAACCAAGTTGTTGTTAACTATCCTACATATGATAAAGAGTTGTATGCATTAGTATAGAGTGTAAAGAAATGGAAGCACTACTTGTTAGGGAAGGAAACTATCATACATATAGATCACCAAACATTACAGTATCTTCAAGCACAGAATGAATTTCAACAATCTCAACAATACATGTGGATGGGTTTTCTACAACAGTTTCAATTGGTAATCAAGTACAAAAAGGGTACAAGTAACAAGGTAGCTGATATGATTTCTAGACCTCCTATTGTTGCTTCTATTATTTTGAAGAATGCTTCTTTGTCTCATGATAGCTATGTAGAACAATATTCCATCATTGAATATTTTAAAGAAATATATACGAAGCCAAGCCTTGGTGCACAAGTAGAGAACTATTGTCTGTAGGTAAAAATACTCTACCATCTTAGAAATATATGTATTCCTACAAGTGAACGAGTCCATGAAATATGAGAAACTCATACTTCTCTTGTGTCTGGGCATTTTGGGGTAGGAAAAACTATGGATCATTTGCAGAGGTTTTGTTACTGGCCTCAAATGAAAGAAATTGTAACTAAATATGTAAAGGGGTGTGTGATGTGTTCTAATTGTAATCCCACTAATAGAAAATTGGGGCATCCCATCCATGGGAAAGCATATCCATGGATTTTGTAGGGGGTTTACCAATGACCAAAGGGGGTCATGATTATTTGTATGTTGTAGTGGATAGGTTCAACAAGATGTGTATCTTGATGCCTTGTAAAAAGCAGATCACTGCTAAGCAGACTACTAATCTCTTCTTTCAACATGTTTGGGTTCACTTTGGATTACCCATATATATTGTCTCGGATTGAGATAATCGATTCCTTGGGGACTTTTGGACTATCTTGTGGAGAATGATGGACACCAAATTGAGGAGGAGCACTACTTTCCATCCAAAGACTAATGGACATACAGAGGTGGTAAAATGAACAGTGGTACTTTTTATTCGAGGCTACTGCAGCAAGTGTCCCAAGATATGGGATGAACATATAGCCTATGTACAACATGCGTACAACCGATATTTACATTCATCCACTCAAAGTTCACCTTTTGAGATATTTTTTGGGTACCTACCAAAGGTTCCTTTAGACTTGATGTATGTGAGATATGTCGATGTAAATGAAGAACGAACAAAGGATAGAGCCCGCAAGTTCATCTAGAGGATTCAATCGATACACCAGGTAGTTAGGGAACGGTTGGAGAAAAGTCAAGCAAAATATAAAGCTCGGCATGACAAGAAAAAGGTTGATCATTAGTTCTAGGTTGGAGACCGGGTATGAATTCACATCAACAAGGAGAGGTTGAAGGGTAAAGGAAATAAACTCAAGCCCATTCGTTATGGACCCTTTACTATATTGGAGAAAAGAGGTACCAATGCTTTTCGTCTGGATCTTCCACCTTATATGCAGATTTACTTAGTTGTGAACGTTGAGAACTTGAAACTTTTTGAACCTCCCATGATGATGGATCAAGATGAGGAAGTTTCAATACCATCAGTTGATGAGTTTGCACCTGAGTACTTGGATGAGCTACAGGAATATATCATCCTAGATAGGAGGACGAGGACTTCACGTAGGGGTGATGTTGATTATCTTCGAGTAGGCTTAAAAGGCACACATCCAAGCAAGGAAAAGTGGATCGAGAAGGACAAAGTGAAGGGACTTTTCCCTAACTTACTATTCGATTGATGAAAGATTTTGGTGGTCTAAAAATATCTCAGTGAGAAGGCATGATGCAAAAAGGATCCTGAGAAGGATAAGAATAAATCAGAACTCACAGAGGCAACTCAAAACACTCAGAATGGATCCAACAGACAGATAAAGGGAAAACATTTAGAGTTCCCAAAACTCAGGGAAAACAACATGATCGTGAAGAGCGCATCACAATATTTCTAACAGTGAAAATGACTCGTCAAACAGAGTTACGATATGAAAGATATTCACGGTCAAAGTTGCAGTCAAACATGGCTAGTCAGTAGGGGGCCACATCATCATCCGTACTGCTGACGTCAACAACTAATGTGGAAGGATGACATCATCATATGGGTTGCTGACGTTAGCATACCATGTGGCAGCACCAGAGGCTTCCACATGTCACCCGCCAATGGGCTTTTCAGGGGTCCATGTGGA
>JASDQU010738977.1:18028-41268 GCA_032191745.1 Picea mariana | reverse complement strand
TACAAGGCATTAAGTTACACATCTTGTTGAACCTATCCACTACAACATACAAATAATCATGACCCCCTTTGGTCATTGGTAAACCCCCTACAAAATCCATGGATATGATTTCCCATGGATGGGATGGAACAAGAAGTGGTGAGTATAGCCCCAATTTTCTATTAGTGGGATTACAATTAGAACACATCACACACCCCTTAACATATTTAGTTACAATTGCTTTCATTTGAGGTCAGTAACAAAACCTCTACAAATGAGCCATAGTTTTTCCTACCCAAAAATGCCCAGACACAAGAGAAGTATGAGTTTCTCATATTTCATGGAATCATTCACTTGTAGGAATACATATATTTCCAAGATGGTAGAGTATCTTTACCTACAGAAAATAGTTCTCTACTTGTGCACCAAGGGTTGGCTTCGTATATAGTTCTTTAAAATATCAATGATGGAATATTGTTCTACATAGCTATCATGAGACAAAGAAGCATTCTTCAAAATAATAGAAGCAGCAATAGGAGGTCTAGAAATCATATCAGCTACCTTGTTACTTGTACCCTTTTTGTACTTGATTACCAATTGAAACTGTTGTAGAAAACCCATCCACATGTATTGTTGAGATTGTTGAAATTCATTMTGTGCTTGAAGATACTGTAAKGTTTGGTGATMTATATGTATGATAGTTTCCTTCCCTAACAAGTAGTGCTTCCATTTCTTTACACTCTATACTAATGCATACAACTCTTTATCATATGTAGGATAGTTAACAACAACTTGGTTAAAAGTTTCAAAGTGGTAACAGATAGGCTTACGATATTTCATTAGTACTGCACCCATGGAATATCTGCTAGCATCTGTCTCGATCTCAAAAGGTTGTTGAATATCAAACATCGCTAGTATTGTTGCGGTACTAATCTTCCCCTTCAAAGTGTCGAAATATTTTTGTTTCTTTCCTTCCCACTGAAAAGTGTTCTTCTCATTGGTTAAGGCATGCAGAGGAGCTTCTATAAAGGAGAATTTGGGAATGAATCTCCTATAATACTGGACTACACCTAAGAATCTTCAAACTTCGGTTACACTTTTTGGCTCGGGCCAATTTACAATTACATCAACTTTGGAAGGGTCAATTTTCAATTGTCCTCCTACAATATGACCTAAGTATACAAGTGTAGTCTTTCCAAATTCACATTTAGACAACTTTAAATACATATTTTCCCTTTGCAAAGTATCCAATACTTGTTTTACATGCCTCACATGCTCATCCCAAGTCCCACTAAAAATAAGAATGTCATCTAAATATACAATCACAAAGTCACCTATGAAAGGTCTGAATACATCATTCATCACACGCATGAAAGTTGTCGGAGCATTACAAATACCAAACGACATAACCAACCACTCAAAAAATCCTTGTTTGGTTTTAAAGGCAATTTTCCATGCATCATGTTATGTGACTCTGATTTGATGATATTGTTACACATCAAAATTACTCATTAGGATGATGGCCTAGTGTCATCATTACCAATGTCGCAAGTGTCACATTTTGGTCGCAAGTGTCGCAAAATCATACTGTGATCTTGCTTATGTCATGTCTCGAACAACATTATCAAGAACACTCAAAATACACCTCAAAAGACTAGTTTTGAAGAGGAGAAATCATTTGACAGAGAGTACAAGTCTTTTGCCATGGAAACAACCATTAAAAAATCAATTTTGGAAGGAAGCACTCCACTATACACTGTCAAGGAGTGCCAACTCTCTGTGACCTCTTTTGGGGGAGCATTCCAATGCTCTGTGCCCCATTCTAAGGGAGTGTTGGCCTTTTCTAAGTGAATTTTTGATTGTTGAGAAAAATCAGGGAAGAATCCCCTCATATCTAGAGTTGGTTGGATTCAGATCTAAGGTCAAGGCTCGATCTTAGGGAAGATCCACAACTAAAGGAGAAGAATCCTCAACTTATCCCAAGAATATCTTAAGTGGTTAGGCCTCTCCAAGACTATATAAGGATGCCTCTTCATGGTGAAAAGGGGAGACATTGAAGGTATCAAACTTATGATCTCATAAGGGAGATTTATCATTAAAGCATCATCATTTTGTGTGGATTAATTGAGCAAAGGGTTGGACAAGGAGAGATGGAAGAGGTTGTTGCATCTTCATCAAAGGTTTGTAAGTATTATTTGTTGTTCTCATCAATATACATATGTTCTTGGCCTATTTATTTCAAGGTTGTGTTTGTTCTACATGAACTTGTCTCTATTAGATAGATCTAGTTTAAAGCTAATCTTAGTAGAATAGGAAGTTTGTTATGTCTTTGTTTGTTTGCAGGACTTATCAAGGAGCTTGGGGATCAAATCTCAACTCATACTGTGCAAGGACGAACGTAATTTAAAAGGTAAAACTATTTTCCTCTTCTCTATAATTTAGTTTAAATAGGTTTAAAAGGATGTCAGTGACCAACGTTAGCACCCTTTCTGTCTTGGTCTTAGGATTCTAGAGCCCAAGAGGGAATCCACTTGTCCGCAGGGGGATTCTCCTGTAACAAAAATTGGCAAATCCACTAGGGAAGGGATCCCTATTTTTATTTCCTTGGTTTTTCCCAGCCCTTTTACCACTTTTCAGATTACTTTAACTGGTTGTTCATCATCCATTTGCCTTCTCCTACCTTCACTAGAAATTTCACCAATTTTCATGCATTCTGGGTGAGTTTTTGCATGGATTTTGCCTCTTTTTCTGAGTTTCTGGGAGGACCAATGCCCCCCTGTAGGCCATAATAGAGTGTTCGAGCTCCCCTACAGTGTTTTAGGGAGCGTTGCAACACTCTGTACCCTTGTGTTAGGGAGTGCTAGTCTCTTTTTTGAGAGTTTTTGCCTTCTTCTACTCAGTCTTTTGCAACCCTTTTTGTAGAGATCTTTACCCAGAGTTTGTGGTTAGTTTGTGAAGTTGTTTGGATTGGTTTTTGATGGTTTTTTATGCTTATCACTCCCTATTGTCTTGCTTGGAGCTTGAAACCTTTTTCAGAAATGTGAAATTGCCTTTTCTAGCTGCTTTTTGACAAGACAGTTTTGATTGATTTCTCTTTCTCCCTATCATTTCTTGGATTCTTCTATGCATTTTATTGTATTCCATGAATGCTTGATTGGTTGTAGAATCCTTGATGGTGTTATTGCTTTTTAGAAAAAGTTTCTACTTGTTTTCTTTCATAACTCACTACCTTGAGTGCATGCTTTGTTTGTAGCCCTTTTGCTTCATGTCTTTTTCATCTGCATAGGACTCTTTCTCCTGATTGAAAGTAGTGGACCATTGAAGGTTTCGTATTTACTTTATGTATACGTCCTAATCAGACAAAGAAGATAAATGCATTCTCGCTTTTGGGTATTGAGGCTAGCTTGCATTTGAAGTAGTGGAATTGCATGTTTTTTGGCATTTTGGGACATTGTGCATCTGGAATGATGAATGTTGTCTCCTTCTCGTAGCATAGCTTTCATCGAAATGAAAAAATTGCATATTCATCTGTTTGCATAAATTTTGAGTCGGTCAAAACACCATATTGTCCATGCCATTTTCCTTTTGAGTAACAACAACCTTAAAAATCAAGCGCTAAACTAAAAATTGATTAGACATTTTTATATTTTCTGGTAGAAAACCTACATTAGATTAATTGTAGGGATTTGGAATAGGTGTGAAAGATAACTTTACAAATCTAAAAACAAACATAGGATCTTTTGTTAGGGAGCGGTGAAATCCAATTGCTACATTTTGTCTTGGGAAGCCCTTCTCACACAAGGGTCAAACCTGAGGTCGCATTGAGACTAGCAGAGTTACTCACCCTGCTTTGTTGGTCTTCGGGTAGAGGTTGTGTGTATTATGGGGGTCGCTTGAAGGTATACCCACAATGATCAGTGGAATCCTTTCAAGTTGATTTCGAGCTAAATACCCTGCCTTGGCGCATGGATCGGACTGTTGACTGTTTCCCTAGGAATCTCTGTTGTAGTTGGTAACCTTAGTGGCCTATCTCTTTAGGGTCTTTACACAAGTTGACTGTGGAGGTGAAAGTATTCACAATACCTGGAATCGACGTTGGCCAAAATCACTCGGGCTCCTTGGAGGGTATACCCACGTTTATGTGTGGGAGCTTGCACCAGGGTGTAAGTCTGTTAAGCAGGTCATCAACGTAACTTTTCCACCCACTCTATCTCATCTCCTTCTTACTTTGTTCCTGCAACGTTGGATTTCATCACCAACTAGTGTGCTCATTGTGAGAAGGTTTTGTTTGCTTTCTTTCTTACTAGATTTTTAGCATGTGTTGTTTGTTCTCCCTAGAAGAATCTAGGTTGGATATTTATTTTTATGGCATCAGATCCCGGAATGACCAATGAAGGAACCCCTTTGCCATAGGAACCCTTTGTTTTTCCTTCTTATGGGAACGTTGGTCCTCTTTACATCGCTATTTTGAGCCTTCCAGGTCTCACAATTGGGTTACCAGTATGGTTTTTTTCCACTCCGGTGATCTTGAATGTGGGTGCTTCAGATGTAATCACACCACCCACACATCAACCTCATGTCAAACTTTCTCCTTCTTCACCCATCAGGTCTCCTTCCATTTCTCCTTCTTCGCCTAGTGAAAGCTCTAAAGAGAGTAGCCAGGTTGATAAGAAGAAGAAGAACCAGAAAGGGACCAAGCCTCCAACTAAATCAGATGTTGGATCCAAGTAACCAACTACTATTAATCATACTAGGAGTGTTGATGAGGTTGAAAAGATTAAAATGAAGAATCTAAAACCCAAATTCCCTTGCAGTCTTTGTAAGGGTGACCACTTTCGGAGGGATTTCCCTAGTATTCCCAAGGTCTTAGAAATGTGGTCCTTCACATCATCAGCCCCTGCTAGACATGCTAGTGACACCTCGTCAATTAGTGACATTAATGTTGGTAAGAAGAAGAAAACTGTAAAATTTCCTTGCATGTTATGCAAAGGTGATCATTACTCTCACCTTTTTCCTCGTATGGACGAGGCATATTCTCTTTTGGAAAAACTTAAACTCTCAACTGGTTATCATAAGATTTCCCCCAACCCATTGTTAGTTGATGGAATGGTCAATTTGGTTCCATCCCCAGTCGGTCTGGTTGATCAAGTAGTCAATCTAGTTTCATCCTTGGTTGAACCACTAACCAAAGTAGATGATCCAGTTTCGTCATCGATCAGCCCCACTTTTCGTCTGAAAAAGTGAAACCCAAGTGACTTCTCTCATCCCTTCATTGGTCAGTCCCACCCTTCATCCGAAGAGTGCCTACATGGTCAATCCCACTCCTATGACAAGTGACAAACTGGTTGCTCTGGTCCCTTCATCGGTCAATCCGGTTGATCATGTCATCAATTTGGTTGGTCACGTCCTTAGTTTAACCTGTTGACAAAGTGGTTAATCCAATTCCATCTTCATTCGATCCTTTTCCAGTTATCAACCCCATTCTCCCCTTTGAGAATGAAACCCAAGTGGTCGATTTGATGTCATTATCAATCGATCCTACTCTCCCGCTAGAGAGTAAACCCGATACTACCCACGTTTTTCTCATTGATATAGAATCTACCATGTTGGGGGGCATTTATCCTCCTGCCATGAAACCCCCTTTAAGTAATGAGGCCATCCTTTTTGATTGGGGTGTGATAACTAGACCTCATCTTCCCTTTCACATTCCATTAAATATTACAGTACAGGTTTGTGGTCGGGATGTTCCTCATGTGCTAATAGATGAAGATTCTTCTGTTAGTATTTTGTCCTCTATTGCTTGGCAAGTTTTGGGTTATCCTCAGCTTGTGTTGGTTACCCAAACTTTGTTATCTTTTAACAAAAGAACCAGTCACCCTTTAGAGATCCTTCCTCAGTTTCCCGTAACATTGGGAGGGAAAATTTTCTTTATTGATGTTATGGTAGTCGAGGACCCCTTGGATTTCGATTTACTCCTTGGGCGAGCTTATGTCTATGCCATGAAAGCTATTGTGTCCACTCGCTTTCGTGTGATATCTTTCCCTCACGATGGCAGAATGGTGACTATTGATCAACTTTCGTTCATTGGCCCTGAATTGACCATCAACCCAATGACCTTCCTAAATGGGTCTTATATGCAGTCGATATCACCCCTGCCATAGGTCAATTATGTGGCATTGTCTCCCATGACTTCAACTTTCGATGATTTAGATCTGGTAGTTGACATGGTGATCTCTTTGGTAGGGTTATTGGAGCATGATCTCCTTACCCTTGACGCGAACCTCGACATGTGTTCCTTACAGAAAATTGTTCTTCCATCCAGTGAAGATATCTTGGAAGCCATGACTGATTTTTGTCTCTTGACATGGTTTCCTTCCAGAGCATTATCCTCTTGGAAGCTATGATCAAGAAGAGTCCATGAGCATAGTTTCTCTTCTCTGTGGTAAGCTCGTTAAAAAATGAAATAGAGGCCATGAGCATAATTTTCATCTCTATAGCAAGCTCATTAAAAAATGAAATAATCACCACTCATACCTAGTTGAGTCTTTCATTAGGTCTCGTATTTGAACCTTCATTTCATCCACTTGAATCATTTTTCTCCATCTAGTACAGAAATTGGTGACAACCTCAAAGTTGGTGAATGAATTTAAGCTTGGGAGGCATGTCTATAGCCTTTGATGATCATTCTGGAGTTATGCTGCTATCTTTTAAAGCTAGGGGTAGAGTACCAACCATCCATGGGTATCCCAACCTTTGGAAATTACGTTGGGAATTTACAAGCATAGTTTAATTTTGTTTCAAGCTTGTTTCAAAATGAAACCAATACCAAGCTTAGTCTTTGTTCTTTTTCGTGCTCGTAAATACATGAGAATGTAACCACGTAGACTTTTATCACTTTTTTCGGACTCATAAAGGTTAAACGAAAAAGGAACTCCCTGGAGTCTCCTTAAATCTCTTTTCAGACTCTCTAAACATGAAAAGATTGCCGAGTGATCTTGCTTCCTTTCCCACTCGTTAAAAGGTTTGAAAGGGCGTCTTTAGAGTGATAATTTATCTCCTTTTCAACCTCGCAAGACTTACATTACGAAAAAGGACAACCCTAGAGTCATCTTTAAGTCATTTTCAGACTCTCTAAATATGAAAAATCATTGAGTTTACCTTCTCTAGACTCGTTAAACAATCATACATTGAAGGGCCCATATGGGACCGAACCCTTACTTCTTCCAGTTCATTAAACAAAGGAAGAGGGACTTACCAAAGGTGAGTTATATTGAGCATGTGTTACCCTCCTCGAGCTCCTTAAATCAAAAAGAGGTACTCGTCTATTTGGATGGGGGGGGGAATTTGAAGGAAGAAAGCTAAGCATTTTTTGGGAACATTACAAATCACTCTTATGGTCGCCCTTGAACACGGCACTTTGTCTTTGCATACATTTTAATCCGTTGAACCTCTGCACTAAACCAATCCTCTGAGTTTCTTTACTCCTTTGGGTCACCCGATGAAAGTCACAGTATCCACTACATCATCATGTTTTGGTCCATGTCATGTTTATGTTGTTGTGCCTCAGTGTTCAAGGGAAGTATCTGCCTCGAGAGTCAACCATCACAATTTTTTTGTTTCAATACCCATGTCAATCCACGTTCATTTGATCTACCAAATTACATATGTGTGTTAGTTTCGTGTCGTTGATGGGAGATACATCAAGGCCCTCTTGCGACGAGTCTATTCCTATCGAATTCAACACATTATCCGAGAACTAGACTTAGAAACCAGTTAGTACCTTGGGACCTGCATGGCTCAATGGCAGGCCTCCTTGCTTTTGACAGTGGGTTTACATCACTGACCCCTGATCAGATGATTCCACAGATGTTCGACTTCAGCTCATTTGTTCACATTCGCTGGAATGTACTAGGGTACCTTGGGAATCATTAACATCAATGGTGATTTCCCTCACACTTGTTAACAGTTTACCTCATCGACCGGTAATCAAGTGGTTTATGCCATGTTCGACATTAGAACATCTATTCACATGATTAGACTCGTACTGCATCGAGATTGGTAAGAAGACCTTTGTGGCTACGATGAGTTCAGGTCATAGGAGTATATATCCACATTGTATCTTCAATGGCTATACCCTTTTGTCAATATAATTATGGATCTATGGTGTATTTTATGGTGACCATACCTTGAAGGTCTTTATCACTCAAGCATAGGTATGTCTACCTTGGGTTTGAAACATGTCATAATATTTTTTTGATGGTTGTGTGCAGTTTCTTCTAGGTTCTCTGAGTCCATACCCTTGCTCGAAAAATTCTACAAAGTACTTCAGTCATCATTTTCTGTATTCTAACTTCGCACTTTGGGGGGCAATCTGTTACACATCAAAATTACTCATTGGCATGATGGCCTAGTGTCGTCATTACCAATGTCGCAAGTGTCGCATTTTTTCCGCAAGTGTCTCAAAATCATATTGTCATCTTTCCTATGTCATGTCTCAGATGACATTATAAAGAACACTCAAAAGACTAGTTTTGAAGAGGAGAAATCATTTGACAGAGACTACAAGTCTTTTTCCATGGAAACTACCACTAAAAAATCAATTTTGGAAGGCAGCGCTCCCCTATACATTGTCAGGGAGTGCCAACGCTCTGTAACCTCTTTTGGGGGAGTGTTCTAATGCTCTTTGCCCCATTCTGAGGGAGCGTTGGCCTTTTTTGAGCGAATTTTGGATTGTTGAGGAAAATTAGGGAAGAATCCCCTCATATATGGAGTTTGTTGGTTTTGGATCTGAGGTTAAGGCTCAATATTAGGGAAGATACACAACTATAGGAGAAGAATCCTCAACTTATCCCAAGAATATGTTAAGTGGTTAGGCCTCTCCAAGACTATATAAGGAGGCCTCTTCATGGTGAAAAGGGGATACATTGAAGGTATCAAACTTATGATCTCATAAGGGAGATTTATTATTAAAGCATCATCATTTTGTGTGGATTACTTAAGAAAAGTGTTGGAGAAGGAGAGATGGAAGAGGTTGTTTCACCTTCATCAAAGGTCTGTAAGTATTATTTTTTGTTCTCATCAATATACATATGTTCTTGGCCTGTTTCTTTCAAGGTTGTGTTTGTTCTACATGAACTTGTCTCTATTAGATAGATTTGGTTTCAACCTAATCTTAGTAGAATAGGAAGTTTGTTCTGTCTTTGTTTGTTTGCAGGACTTATCGAGGAGCTTGGGGATCAAAGCTCAGCTCGGACTGTGCGAGGATGAACGTCATTTAAAAGGTACACCTTTCTTCCTCTTCTCTATACTTTAGTTTAACTAGGTTTAAAAGGATGTTAGTGACCAACGTTAGCACCCTTTCTGTCTTGGTCTTAGGAGTCTAGAGACCAAGAGGGAATCCACTTGTCCGCAGGGGGATTCTCCTGTAACATAAATTATGTCTCCATCCTTTGATGATCATTCAAGAGTTATGCCACTAGATTTTCAAGCTGGGGGTAGACTACCAACCATCCATGGGTATCCTAACCTTTGGAAATTACGCTGGGAATTTACAAGCATAGTTTAATTTTGTTTCAAGCTTGTTTCAAAATGAAACCAATACCGAGCTTAGTCTTTGTTCTTTCTCATGCTCGTAAATACATGAGAATGTAACCGAGTATATGTTTAGCATTTTTTCGTACTCGTAAAGGTTATACGAAAAAGGAACCCCCTAGAGTCTCCTTTAAGAAATTTTCAGACTCTCTAAACATGAAAAGATTGTCGAGTGATCTTGTTTCCTTTTCCACTCGTTAAAAGGATTGAAAGCGCATCTTTCGATTCATAATTTATCTCTTTTTCAGCCTCGTGAGACTAAAATTACAAAAAGGACAACCCTAGAGTTGTCTTTAAGTCATTTTCACTCTCTAAATATGAAAAATCACTGATTTTACCTTCTCTAGACTCGTTAAAAAATCATAAATTGAAGGGCCCATATGGTATCGAACCCTTACTTATTCCAGTTTGTTAAACAAAGGAAGAGGGAATTACCAAAGGTGAGTTATATCAATCATGTGTTACCCTCCTCGAGCTCATTAAATAAAAAATAGGTACTCGTCTATCTAGATGGGGGGAAATTTTGAAGGAAGCAAGCCGAGCAGTTTTTGGGAACATTACAAATCACTCTTACGATTGCCCTTGAACATGACACTTTGTCTTTGCATACATTTTAATTCGTTGAACCTCTACACTGAACCAATGCTCTGAGTTTCTTTACTCCTTTGGTTCACCCGACGAAAGTCACAGTATCCACTACATCATCATGTTTTGGTCCATGTCATGTTTCTATTGTTGTTCCTTAGTGTTCAAAGGAAGTATCTGCCTCAAGAGTCAACCATCACAAAATTCCTATTTCAATACCCATGTCAGTCCATGTTCATTTGATATACCCAATTACATCTTTGTTTCATCTTCGTTCATTGATGGGGGGTACATCAAGGCCATCCTACGACGAGTCTATTCCTGTCGAATTCAACACATTATCCGAAAACTAGAATTAGAAACCAGTTAGTACCTTGGGACCTACATGCCTCAATGGCAGGCCTCCTCACTTCTGAAAGTGGGTTTACATAATTGACCCCTGATCATATGATTCCACGGATGTTCGACTTAAGCTTATTTTCTCACATTCGCTAGAATGTACTAGGTTACCTTGGGAATCATTGACATCAATGGTGATTTCCCTCGTGCTTACTAACAATTTACCTCATCGACTGGTAATAAAGTGGTTTCTACCATGTTCGACATCAGAACATCTATTCCCATGGTTAGACTCGTACCACATTGGGATCGGTAAGAAGACCTTGGGTTGAGTGATCACTCTGATATATACTTTGCCCAGGTTGTGACAAAGTTTCTTTTGAATATTGACACATATATTGTTACATAGATCCACTTTTTATTGGTTTGTGGCTATGTCTTGTCGTCTTGTATATCCAATATGTATTCTTCATGGCTACAATGAGTTCAAGTCATAGGAGTATAGATCCACATTGTATCTTCAGTGGCTATACCTTGTGTCAATATAATTATGGATCCGCAATGTATTTTATGGCAGCCATACCTTGAAGGTATTTATCACTCAAGCATAGGTATGCATGCTTTGGGTTTGAAACATGTCATAATATTTGTTTGATGGTTGTGCACAGTTTATTCCAGGTTCTCTGAGTCCATACCCTTGCTCAAAAAATTCTACAAAGTACTCCAGTCATCAATTCCCATCTTCTGACTTCACACTTTGGGGGGCAATCTGTTACACATCAAAATTACTCATTAGGATGATGGACAAGTGTTGTCATTACCAATGTCAAAAGTGTCACATTTTGGCCGCAAGTGTCACAAAATCATACTTTCATCTTGCCTATGTCGTGTCTCGAATGACATTATCAAGAACACTCAAAAGACTGGTTTTGAAGAGGAGAAATAATTTGACAAAGAATACAAGTATTTTTCCATGGAAACAACCACTAAAAAATCAATTTTGGAAGGCAAGGCTCCCCTATACACTGTCAGGGAGTGCCAACACTCTGTGACCTCTTTTGGGGGAGCGTTCCAATGCTCTGTGCCCCATTTTGAGGGAGCACTGGCCTTTTTGAGCGAATTTTGGATTATTGAGGAAAATCAGGGAAGAATCCCCTCATATCTAGAGTTGGTTGGATTCGGATCTGAGGTCAAGGCTTGATCTTAGGAAGATCCACAACTAAAGGAGAATAATCCTCAACTTATCCCAATAATCTCTGAAGTGGTTAGGCCTCTCCAAGCCTATATAAGGATGCCTCTTCATGGTGAAAAGTGGAGACATTGAAGGTATCAAACTTGTGATATCATAAGGGATATTTTTCATTAAAGCATAATCATTTTGTGTGGATTACCTGAGCAAAGGGTTGGACAAGGAGAGATGGAAGAGCTTGTTGCACCTTCATCAAAGGCCTATAAGTATTCTTTGTTGTTCTCATAAATATATATATGTGCTTGGCCTGTTTATTTCAAGGTTGTGTTTGTTCTACATGAACTTGTCTCTATTAGATCTGGTTTAAAGCTAATCTTAGAAGAATGGGAAGTTTGTTCTGTCTTTGTTTGTTTTCAGAACTTATCAAGGAGCTTGGGGATCAAAGCTCATCTCAGAATGTGCGAGGACGAACGTCATTTAAAAGGTACACATTTCTTCCTCTTCTCTATACTTTAGTTTAACTATGTTTAAAAGGATGTCAGTGAACAATGTTAGAACCCTTTTTGTCTCAGTCTTATGAGTCTAGAGCCCAAGAGGGAATCCACTTTTCCGCAAGGGAATTCTACTGTAACAGATATCCACTACAAAAATCCAACCTAGCGAAATAGACAAAATTATTCAATTGATCAAGTAAATCATCTATGCGAGGAATAGGGTATCGATTTTTCACTATTATTTTATTTAAGGCCCGATAATCGACACACATTTGCCATGTTTCATATTTCTTTGGCACCATCACGATCGGAGAACCACACGGAGATGAACTAGGCCTGATGACCCCTTGATCCAATAAGCCTTGTACCTACTTCTTGATCTCTTTCATCTCCACAACTGACATACTGTACATGCCCACATTAGGAAGAGGAGAATATTGCTGAAGATTTATCTCATGCTAGATTTCCCTCTTAGGAGGTAATCCATCTGGTTCTTGAAAAATATCATCATACTTAGAAACAATATCAATTAATTCCTTTTTATGAGATGGATCAAACCCTTGGAAATCATCAGATGTCCTGACATATTTCTCTCTGACGACCATGAGTACATATCTCTTATTAGTGTTTATGAGTCTTTTCATTTGACCTGCACTAACAAGTGTTGTATTTACCCTCATGTTGTGAGCTTTAACGATATATTCCACTCCCCCCTTAGTAAGGTGGTATTTTTTCTCATGACAAAAGAAGAATTCTTTTCTATCATAAAGATAAGGACTTCCCAACACTATGACACATATATCGAGTGGTACAACATCCAAATCCACTTCATCAATCAATTTTGAAGCAATAGAAAATATGATCCTACATTGTTTGGTGACATTAAGTTTTTCTTTGTCACATACCCAAACAAGAGGATAAGTTTCCGGATGTGGTTTCGTTTCAAGACCCATTTTCTTGACAAGTGCTTCAGATCATATTAAGTTTACTTGGGAACCCAGATAAAATAATGTATCTATCTTAGTATGTTTAGATACAACTCTTATGTGAAATAACTCATTTCTCTTTCATTAATCAACATGAGATTCCTCATTGGAACTAGAACTAGCATGAAGAGAATCTTTACCTTGTACTCCAACCGTTGTGATATTTCCTTCATCTCATGAATCGGAACCAATATCTTGTTGTACCATAGCAACGGTCTTTGTCTTCCCCTTTCCACCGAATTGTTTTAGTTTCTTTTCCGGATGCAGTTTCCAACAATGTTAT
This sequence comes from Picea mariana, assembly GCA_032191745.1. Lineage (NCBI taxonomy): Eukaryota > Viridiplantae > Streptophyta > Pinopsida > Pinales > Pinaceae > Picea > Picea mariana. The sequence continues at coordinate 27,822 of JASDQU010738977.1, read as the reverse complement.
TCATCGTAACCACTCTTCTTGCAATGAGTGCAAGATGGTTTTCCTCCTCTCGTCACTGTAGCAATCTTCTTGTCCTTCCTTTTAAACTTCTTAAAAGTCTTCTGTAGGAAATTGGAAGGTTTCTTTGTGGGATCTTCTTGAACATGTTTCCCCCTGTTCTCAAGGTGAGTGGCTTGCACACAAACTTCATCAAGACTAGTGGGGTTAAACAAGAGAAAATTGTGTCGAAGATAACTGTGAAGTGCACCAATATACTTCATTAAAGTTTCATAAGAATCCAAAGGAATGTTCAATGCAAGAGATTTCTTCCTAAATTTTTTTGTGAAACTTTGTACAGATTGTCCTTTACTTTGTCTTAAAGTTTTCCATTCCATCATTGCTTTATGTAAATACCCTAATGGATAAAATTGCTTCCTTATCGCTGATTTAAATTCTGACCATGAGGAAAAAATATTACCACACTTACTTCTTTCTTGAAGTTTTCTCTCCCACCATACGATAGTGGTGCCTTCCAACCGAAGAGAATCCATTTTCACTTTAACTTCCTCTTCATCAATATGCTGGACACGACAATACACTTCAACCTATTGGATCCAATTATCTAGATTTTCAGGATTAGCATCTCCATTAAAAATAGGCAAATCAAATTTTACATCAAGCTTTAATAATGGTTTCTTAAAAAAGGATTTATGGCTAGAATGATGAGAATGATGAGAATGCTCAGAGGAAGAAGAACTAGAAATCGAAGGTGAAGATGGAGGCTCAGGAGGATCTCCTCCAGCCCCTTGGTTTATCGAAGCATCATCATCTGCATGTGATTCCTTTTTCTTCCCTTTCTTCTTCATACTCTTCTCGTAATCTCCATACATTCGCTTGACCATTTTTGACATGAGATAAAAGACCATCTAAAAAAAATTCTTATGTTCATCACGCTTGTCCTCTTCTGCCATTTTATTCCTTTTGGATACATACCCAACTTCAGGATTGAAAGTCATAATAGTTCCTTCACCTTGCTTATTCTTGGCCCTAGTAAGCATTCACACTCAACAATTCAAGTCAAAGATGATTTCTCTGATACCAACATGATCCTGGATATTTTCATTGTGACTTAAGAATTGTATTAAATGAGCATAAATTAAAGTGCACCATTAAAGAAGGGAAAACTTAAAAATGAAGAGATATAAGTATCAGATCTGAACACAAAATCTTGATAACGAAGTTCGTCCCTGGTGGACTACATCTATGGGTCATGCTCTCAAATGGGTAGGCTCTTTCATTAACTCAGCAAAAGAATTTGGCAAATACATGAATATAGCTCATTCTGAAATCAATCTATAGAAATAATGCTCAAATCAAAAAACAGACAACACCACTGGATTTGTGGCATCGAATTACCCAAAAATGATTGTCTCTACACTCCAATTTGACTCTAGCACTCCCAGGCCCAAGAAGAATTGTGTCTCGGTTTTTGTGCCCTCTGCAACCTGCAATTATTACAGTCCTGTCTCGAAATGTGTGCCCGCAAGTCCATACGGTCTATGCCTCCCCTCTAGATCTGGAAGGATTGTACCTTTTAAGTAATGAATATGTGCAAAAATACCAAGTGGCATCTGTGGAACATTGGTTATGGGCGGAGTTGTAAAGGCGTGGGCATTGGCGGAGGTTCTAGGGTCAAATCCCACCGGAGTCCATTTTGGAACGTTGGTTGTTATATATATATATATATATATATATATATATATATATATATATATATATATATGAAATATATGCCCCACTAACTTTAGCAAAGTTCTAGACATCCTCAAAACTTGCAGTTAAAATTGGTGTGGTCCTCTAGATTTGGCGGACCTGCCTTTTTTAAAATTTGAAATTTGTTCATGGGTTAATATTGGGAATTTTTGGGATGCTACATGTCACCTAATGACTGGGCCATGTGGAACTCACCGATAGGTCCACTTGTATGATGACATTGTTGCCATGTCATTCCTTACTGACATGTGGCACTTCCTGGGTTGTGCCACGTGGCATCGCCTAGGGGTGCCACATGGAACTTTTCTATTAGTCCACATTGACCCCTAAAAATCCCATTGGCGGGTGACACATGGAATCCTTTGGTGCTTTCACATGGCATGTTGACGTCAAAAACATGTACAATGGTGTTACCCTACCATGTCAGTTGCTAACATCAACAATATGGATGATGATGTGGACCCCTTCTGACTAGCCTTGTTTGACCGCAAATATATTTCAAACCATAACTTTGTTTGATGATTCGTTTGCACAGTTAGAAATATTGTGACATGATATTCACGATCATGCCATTTTCACTGAGTTTTGGTAACTTTGAATGTTTTCCCTTTCTATGTCTGTTGGAGCCATTCTGAGCGTTCTGAGTTGCCTCTGTGAGTTCTAAGCTATTCTTAGCCTTCTCTGGATCCTTTTTGGATAAAATATGAGGGAATTTGTATCAAAAATCTAAAAACCCTTATCCCTGAAGTGTGAACCATCTATTGTCTCCCCTTCAAAAAACCATGAACATACTTTGATCTATGAAAAATATATTGTTGAAGAAATATCATCATTTTCAGAATATGAATATATTCATTCTCTCCATACAAATATGTTTGATGCTAATCACTCACATGAGAAACCATATATTTATCATGTAGTGAAACATGTACACTTTTCTTGCAACAAAACATTGAATGATAAATCAAAACAATGAGATATCGAAGTTGTAATCGATCAATAAATCATTCGTCATGACAGTCCATCTAGGATACACAAAGTTCTAAGTCCTTTTCCATTCATGAAACAGATTGAATCACAATATGATCATGATGACTCTGTTTTTATGACTATTTTTCTATTATGGAATTGAATGTGAGTACTAACCTATCATTTTTTGATCATGTGCAGTCTGAAATTTCTGATCTAAATGCACAAATATTAACAACACAAAATCTAAAGTATGCATATCACAATGATTTTGTGGATCCTCATGAGTAAATCAAAACAAATAAACATCCCATCACCATATGAAGCACATGAAACATCGAGCTGATCCAAGAAATGCCATCACCTAAATATTTTGTAGAATTACATGTAAATCTTCGGGGGGGATTCATCAATCATCCTTAGATGATATCTTAGTACTCCAACACTCCTCACATTATTTCTTTGATGTCATAGGAGAATGCTTGGAGTCATCTTTCACTCAATGTTTCCCTGAAACTATAAACTATCATGTCTCCTCTAAGCATGTGGGTTATGTAAAATGTTAACCCAGGGAGATTTGTTTGGATAATGAGGCACTTCAATTTCAATCGATGGTTATGTCAGGTGATTGTTGTCTTATTTAAACCTCTGTAATGAATGATGCCACCCATTCCGAGACTCTCTCACTAGGTATATTACATGTAAATTTCATTCAAGGGTCTCATCAAGAATGCGACTGATTTTCCATTTCCTTTCAACAATCCAATGCTAATCATTATAAATTTTGTGATAGAATTAAATCATGGTTGGAGGAATCATGTGTGTCTACATTTCCCATGAGTGATAACACTATCGAAATTAACATGCTAGGTGGAGATTTTCCTTAACCAATTCCTCCTATATTTGATCTCTCAATACTCCAATGTCTGCAACTGAATTTTGGTAAACATGGGGTTGCAGGTTTCGAGTTACTCAATTAGCTACACTGGAATTATGCTTTCACTTAGCCTTATTTTAGTCAATGTAGGATAGAGTAGGAATAGGATTAGCATAGTTTTTTTATTCCTTTATTCCCAGATATTTTAGATGTTTGCTTTCATTTTCATTTATATAGCCTAGATATGGACTTGTCTTGGTTTCTTCAATAAAGGCCACCAACTTTTGTTAGTTTAGTTTGCAGTCTGTGATGGATTGCTTTAGTCTAAGTTTCTTTCTTTTCATCAAATATTTCTTATTTTCATTTGATGCTTTTGATTTTTTTTTGACTAAAAGTTTGGCTTAAACTTAATTTTTTTCCATCTTCATGAGGAAACCATGTGCAGGAATTATTTGAGAAGTTCAACTGCAATATTCACTTGTTTTAGTAGCATTCACTCTGATGTGGATAGTTGGACAATTGGTAATCCTAAGATGCTGAAAGAATATATGTTGAGGAATAGTTTACATCTTGGACAAGATGGAAACCAGGTAGAAGGAACCACATCAGTTGTTCACAACCTTTCTTATCATAGATCCACTCTATTGGTTCTTAAAAAAAAGACCGATGAGCTAAAACTTGGTTACAATAATTTTCTTCAGGTATGATTTTATATAGACTCGAACCTTTTATGATGGCATTGATTTCAACAAATGCAAAATGAATTTTATTGAGTTGTTCGAAAGAATTCAAAATTTTATAGCATATTGGGACCTTTGTACCTTAACTCTTTCATAATGGTGTATGTTGAGTACAGACATCGAAGTGTTTTTTGTTATATAAAAAGGGTGTTCTTGAGACTTTGGATTGAAAAGGACATACACACAAACATTTTGATGTTGTCTATTGCACCGCTTGATTTTTAAGGTTGTTTTCTTTGCATGATCATCTCGAGTAACAAGATAAATATCTTCTCCTTGGTCCTGAAATGATCAAAGTGATGAAACCCATCTTCTTATTATCATGCAATTGTCATTATGGGAGAAAATCATAATATTTTTCAGAATGGGAGGCTTCCATTAATGACTAGGGTATCTTGAATGATATGCTTTCATCTTTGTTGAAATTTGAATGTGTCCTTTGAAGCTTGTTGACTCAGATTTAACCATCTTGATATGATTTCTCACTCTATTGCTTTACTCTTCGAAAAATCAGATCATAATTTATTGAATTGGACTAACTGATTGATTTTCATTGGTTTTGTATCTTAATATGACCTTGTTTGATTTTTCTSATAAAGTTTGTTGATTAGTTTCCTTCATCTTGATMTCCCTGGGGGTTTTATGTGATGATGTTTCAACTTTCTATTGTCTTTAGAATCAAAATTTTCAACTTTTTAAATCAGGGATGATTTTAGGGGCTAAATTTCGCTCATGGGCTAATTTTCCATGGTTTTTCCCAAAAAAGATTCACTATTCTAAAAATGATTTGCCCAAATTCTACAGGATAAAATTATTTTAACTTAAAAATTGCCAAAATTTTATACAAACTATATAAAATCCTTAGAAATTTGAATTATTTTACAAAAATATTGCCAGACATTTATAATTGGCATATGAAGGATTAGTAAGATTTGCCAAGGTTTCTACATTTTAAAATAAATTTCCATCCTTAAAATCATCCATGTTTTTAATGAGCAGGTAGATTTGAGCCCAACCATGAAAATCTTGACGAAGCTATTCAAGGCACTGATATACAAAGATTTGGGAGTTATGTTGAGAAGGCTTGCTAGGAATTATCCTTCAAAACTCAGCCAAAAACACAAAACACAAACCAAACAACAAGATGTACATTCACTTGCATGAGTATCAACCTAGTTTAAGGAGAATGGTTTTCAAATACACTTTTTTGGGGAAGAAGTGATTATCATTACAACCATAGTTAGTTACTTCCCAAAGGAGAGCTTCCATTTGATATACCAGCATTCAAGCTAAGTCTACTCCACCTCTCTATTGGTATCCTGGAAATAGGATATGATAAGACTCAAATTGAGACTTCATATATCCAAATAGTTATGGTTTCTCATTCAACATTCCATCTTATCCCAAATACATTCTTCATTTTTGTTGCATGATTAAACATACTCTTCTGAGGGAGAGTTATCCTATTGAACTTCTCTTTTTGTCAGATCTTGTAACTCGTTAAAGACGTATGTTTTAAAATGACTAATAAAGAAATCAGAATAATATTTGTGTTCTTGTTGTATGTAGATCTCGATCACAAAAGGTTATGTTCACCTGAAGAGAAGAACATGGCTCGAAGAAAAAACATGGCTTCAGAGAATTTGACTTGATCGTGAAATGTGTCACTCGAGAACTTTATTCGCAAACTTGCTTTTGGTTACAAGTGCACAATTGGGACTGTGGTCAACTGAGTATGTCACACTGTAGCACATGTCTTAGAGATGGAAGAGATAGAGAGTGAATCCACTGCACAGCCAGAGAAAATAATATCATGGGTGACAAATGGAAGTCCATTCAAATCTCTATTTTTTGGAATACAAGGATGCAAGGATAAGCTAGTAGTTTTCGAAAGATTAGGATAAGGGATGCAATTCTCTACTAGTGCTAGCAATGAAGACCATATGAATGAAATAATATACATACAAACTTTCACATGGATTATTATTTTCAAGAGACTACAAACTTTTTTCTGGTCAGGATACAAGAACATTCTTAAATTTGTTGGAAACACTAACATTCTTGATCTCTTTATTAGTTTAATTTTTGACTACATATCTTTGATCATCATTTATCCAAGGTTTCACTTCTTCAGTTGCAACAGGTTTTGGGCAGAGTCCATCTTCTAACACTGAATACATCTCTTCTCTTTCCTTTCTTATCATCTTTTCCCTTCCATGCATATTTTTCTCTAGTTTTTGTTTGTCCTGTAATCCCTCATTATATCTGATACCATACAAATAGCTCACACCTGTTTGTATTTTCCAGGAAGCACCTTCAAAACAGCTTGCATATCTTTCCTAGCAAATGAGAAGAATTAGGAGTCTTTGTTTAAATATAAATCATAATGTTTTTATAATATTGTGATAGCAGTCAAACCATGACTTAACATAGTCGTTAATCAATAGTCATTCTTGCATAACACTTGGTGAGCATATCCTATGTAATGGGGTAGCCATCCACACACTAAGTATCTTCTCACATTGAAGGTGAAGTGTCAAATTCTAAAGGATGAAAAAAAAAAAAAGGATAACTTTATGTATCCAAGTGTAACAAATATTCAAATAAATCTCAATAGCTAGTAGTCATCCCCTATTAGGATAAAAACCATCGCTTTCCCCATCCACTGAATGTTAAGAATGTACTAAATAAACTAGGAATGAATGGTAAGGAAATTTTAACAGGACTAGGGGACATGTAGAAATCTTCGTTGGGGCTATGGATGCTTGTTGATAGTGGAGCAATGCTTGTGACATCGTGGTGACCCCATCGGGGCTATGGACACTTGTGGGCAGTGGAGAAACACCTGTGAGATATATATATGCACCTGGTGAAAAATATATTTTTATCCCAAATCTATATCATCCCCATGACAAACATACCAACTTGAATCATCAATGCAGTTAAGGAAATAAATACCATCATAATTCATCCCCTATTTACAATAGAAAAGCTCCACTAGCCAACATTCAAGCATTTCCAGTGAGCCCACCACAATGAAATATTTCAGGTAATTGTTGCGCATTATTTCCATAATTTCTGATCTTAAAATTAATTTTATGACCCTCTACATTTTCGTCTTATTAGTCAGGAAATACTAGCAGAGTTTTCGGCATCACCCAATGTGTCTCCATTTGTTGCATGCTCACAACAACCTCCCAATTTTCTTCTCTTACCGTCTCTCTAAGAGAAGAAATTTGGGCCCCCCTTCTAAATTTTCTACTAAAAATCCTCTCATTCTCTTTCCTGCAAATGGAAAAACTAAAACCTCTCTTCCCACTCTCCTTACTTTACCATTTGTAATGATTCTTCATGCTTGAAACCTCCTCTACTTCTTCTCGAAATCAACTCCTTCTCGTTACACCCATTATTTGGGCTCCTGTTATGTCAAATGATTAAACATTCCATGCATGATCGAATAAATGATGACCGATAGCCTATCTTTCTTAATCTACACTATGTTGCAATCATAATTAAGTCTGTTTGTGTCACCAACGATTTGCATTACACATACCAAACCAACATGCATGTTTTACGCCTTCTTGATTTTATGACTAACTATGATCATGAAAGTGTTGTCTATCATTAGGTGGGTATATTGCAGCATATATAAGACTCATGTTTGGTCTAAATTGAATCTTAGAAGAAAATTAGTCCTCCCAGTTCCTAAATAGTGTTAAATGCTCCAAACATTAGTTGGTTATTTTCACAGATTTATATTTCTATGCTACTAACACATTGCCTCAACTTCAATGGATGAAATTAAAATCCTATACAACACAGATGACACAGGAACTAGAGGAACTAAATTTGGGTGAAGAAACAACAAGAATGGGACCCAAACTTCCATTAAAAAATATCTTTGAGTGTAATTTTTTGGCATTTGTCAAAGTGTACATTTCATCCTTGGAATAGGCCAACCACAAATTATACACAATTATGATTCCAACGCAACTAACAGAATCAAAGTCTGAGGTCCAAAAGTGCCAAAACGATCACCAAGTTTTTCCCGTCAAGAAAGCCTCATTAATCGTGGCCTTCATTAAACATGAATCTACTTAGAGACTTGAATGAATTTTTAAGGCATCTCACTAGAATTCCCTCCTTGTGCTCTTCTCATTCCAAGAAACAACACCTCAATTGAACATCGTATGAGAAAGTTATGGGCTTTCAAACTCAAGCTCTTGTGTTTTTTTGCCCATAAAATAATACTTAGATATTTTTTCGATTTTGTCTTCCCATGAAGGAGGATTTGTTGGAAACTTCTTCGAAACATAGTAGAAGACCTTTGATGAGCTACAGTTCATACCAGAGGATTTCCCACAAATGCCTTTGAAATTTCCTTCAAACTCCCCCAAAAGTTCCTTCAAAGTTCTCTGAGTTCATTCAAAATCCTTCGGTTTGCACCAGAGGAGTTATTTCAAACCCCTTTGAAACAAATTGGAGGATTTCCCACTAACTCCTCCAAAAAAGGTACAAGACCCTACAAAATTTATTTTTGTAATTTGGCTACAATATTTGACTAGGGTGTCAGTTTTGTGTGCTCTTTACACCATTGGAAAGGTCGTTTTGAGATATAAAACTTCCTAGTTATATGATTTGATAAATTCCTCACCTATTGTATGCATTTTTTAGGATTAATATCTAACACCTTGTTAATAGCCTTAGAGAACATGACACCTCAACCAAGGGCAGATGAACTAGGAACCAAACTCGGGGAAGAACATATGAAATCTCACTTAGTTAATTTTTCAATTATATGGTTTCAAATGTGTAGTGTTAGTAGTGTATTTTGAGGATATTATTTGGTCACTCATCCACTACATGTTGAATTGTTCTAGGTACCAATGTCGAGAGGAGGTCGTACTCAACATCATCGTAATGAGATATACAACCAAGGACAATAAAGAATTAAGGACAACATCAATTTTCAAAAAACCGTTGCATCAGCGAAGGGAATCAAACTCAAATGGATGAAGAGGGAGTCTGAACCCTATGATGATCGAATCTCCCAATGTCCAAGCTAGTCATTATGAGGTGAGAGGTGCACTATATTTGAGATCTAGGGTGACCCACCGGAGCTAAAAGACAAATTCAAAATGTAACTTCCATATTTGTTCTGTCATAATTACAAACAGGATAAGGACACATGTTAGTAAATGAAATATCATGGGGGAAGGGAAAAGGCCAAGAGTGATGTTGAGCTTCAATAAATATGAGAATTATACCCAAAGAAAGGCAGTTACGGGAGTGGACTGCCACCTAGTTGAGTTAAATAGTCAACTAGTCTTCAGTTAACTGACTGAACAGAAAGTAGTGAGGAGTTAACTCAAGGAATCAAGGATAATGCGCCACTTTGGTGATGATACCAAGGCAAGGTCGAATTAGCATGGTGATGATCCCAATGTTGCATGGTG
>JASDQU010738977.1:5723-17928 GCA_032191745.1 Picea mariana | reverse complement strand
TTCATGTATTTTCCAAATTCTTTTGCTGAGTTAATGAAAGAGCCTACCCATTTGAGAGAAGGACCCAAAGATGTAGTCCACTAGGGATGAAATCTGTTATCAAGTTTTTGTGTTCAGATCTAATGCTTATGTCTCTTCATTTTTTTATTTTTCCCTTCTTTAATGGTGCACTTTAATTTATGTTCATTTAATACAATTCTTAATAAGTTACGATGAAAATATCCTGGATCAATAGTTGTGACAAAGTGTTGGTAAGAGATTATTTATACATAGATTTGTTTTTGAGTCTATTGATTTATGTAAGTTCATCAAAGAGTTTGTCATAGACATAATATTCATGAGCAACGATAAACATTTCGATAAATTGTTTCCAGCTATGTATAGATTTCACTAGCAATGTCCTAAACCAAGCTTTAATTTGCCCTTCAAATGTGAGGATGAATAGTAGACATGTTTCATTGTCCTAAACAATATTCAGATTTCATCGAGTGATGTCAAACAGATTAAGGTGCATGAGTGCAGAGACATGCCCGATGGGATCTTTTGGTCACTTGGGTAAGAAAAGAGGATTCCTTTAGCTACCTTGTTGGACCAGGAAGACAACACAAAAATGATTAGTAGATTAGTGAATCCACAAGATAGTAAATAAAAAAACAAATAACCAAGAAATGAAAACAAATTGAGCACATGTAAATTCTAAAATATGCATGAAATTGACGCAAGAGATAACTATTGAAATGGAAAGTGATCCTTGAATTGAAAACACCAAAGGAGAGAAGTGGGAGTATGGATCCCCTATTCCTCCTTGGGAGGGCTCTTGAGTCCCCCAAAAATAGAGCTTTACTCTCCTATCTGAGATTAAAAATGGTGAAGAACTTCTTGGTCAAGTTTCTCAAGAGGTGAGAAGCTTACCAAATGCTATGATTTCTCAATTAAATCTCAAGAGAATAGATGGTTTCTCTAAGAGAAAATGGGAAACATAACAATACAATGAATTCCTTCATTTTTAGCATACAATGGCCATGCATTTATAGGACCATAGCAAGATATTACATAACATGTTCCAAGTGTAAATGGGATACCTTTGGAGGTACATCCCATCCTTTCATTCATCCCAAGGTGAGATTTTGGGTTGATCTTGGGGTCTTGTCTTGGTTTAATTCAAATTGGAAGTGGTTTAGGCCCGACCAATTTCATAAATGCATTTTTTCCACATTAGCAAGGGTTTCTTCAGATATAGTTGCACGGGACGTGTAGAGTGTGGATCCAACACTTTGTTTACTAATGCAAACTTTGGTGAAAATGTGTAGAAATTCATGGGTCTTTTTATATAGTTTTGGCATCTTGTTGAAATAGGTTCTATAAATGTTGGAAATATATTGTTTTTGTGTTGATATTTTCTTCGACCATTGTTTGTATTGCTTGTGAGAAATTTTCAGGTGATAACATATTCTCCCTAATGTGTGCGGTTAGGAGCATACATATAGCCGAAATACATTATTGTTTCTTTTGTGAATTGAAGAGTTGTAGCTACCATCTAAGGAGAAATATAGGAGTGATCCATTGGAGGAAAAGGGGATCTTGATGGGAACCAAGTATTCTCCCAAAAACTGAAATATAAATCTGGGTAAAAATGAGGTGGGAATGCCCCATGCTCGTTTCATGAAACCATAAATAAATGACGACAATTGAAATTGTTGATGAAGTAGATCTCTGTGTTTCCCTCAGGGGCATCCAAAATTATAAATGAAAATTCTGGTGATTGAACGAGCTCTAAATTGAGGTATAGTTGACTAAGAGGCATTTTTGGCCTAGAAAATTTAGAGGTCAACGATGGTTACTGAAAAATGAAATGGTGGCACAATAATACCCACTATAACATGAAACTTTGTTGGAGTTGAATATTATGGGGGTCAATGACATCAGAAAGCAACGATGACGCTTTTTGTGGCATCCGTTACTACTCATTAATAACAGAACGAGAGAAAATATACTACCACTTTCTTGGAAACATGTGCTGAAATCGACAAGGAAGGGGGAGTGACTGCAAGAAGCACATGACTTCTTGGCATATATTTGATCAAATAGGTATCAAGAACAGAATGGGGGGAAAGATGGATGGACTGGTGACATGGACGATGTTCAAGATGTATGGGACTCAAGAAATTCCCTTGGTTGGGGAATGATGGAATGATGGTTGCAATTGTAAATTTATGGTGTTAGGGGAACAACCATATGGTGGGTGAACTATTTTGTATAGGGGAGACTGCAAAGGAATGGATGGCAGGTAAAAGACATATGTTTGGGACATGGGTGTCGATGAAAGTCGATATTTGGTCCATGATAGGTATATATTTTCAAATATGGTGATGAAAGGGGAATGCCCCAACCAAGGGAGACATAGTTTGTTGTGTGCCAAGGAAAACAATGTTGTCAGTTGCGACAAAAAAATCTAATCTACTTGTTGGAATTTGAAATGTGCTTTATACAATTACCAAATAAATAAAGAATAATTGGGTTGAAAGTAGATGTATACAAACGGGCGGCCCAGTGAGAAATGTCTTGGCCTTTTGGGGTTGCAAGTAGTGATATGTAGTTGATGAAGGGTGGGGGCCCCATTGGTGGGTTTCGGTACCAGTTAGGTGGATGGAGGATGAAATTGCAAATTGAAAAATAATTGTGGATGATATGGAGGGTCAATGATAATGCGAAAGAGAATTTGATGTAACTAGTGAAACATGAATTGAGAGTCCATAATGGGGTGGTTAGCAAGATGATGAGAGAGAAGTATGAGGTTCACGCGCTGGGATGTAGTGCTACCAAGACTCCCGAGCCTAATGGATAGAACAACATGAGTGTCAATTTTCCAGGAGGTAAATATATGTGGGACAAATCATGGGGGTGATAATGCTACCGGGTAATAGTACATGAATGCAACAGAGGTGGGATTACTTCAGAGCCGGATGTGGGGGTCCTAAGGGTAAGTGTCAAAGGGTGTGATTGGGATATGAAATTGTTCGTTGAGGGCTTGAGTGCATGTCAGCTTTGAACATACACCTGAAGGGGCCATATGATGGCCTCCCTGGAACAAGCTATAAATATGTATAACAAGTATCTTCACACAAAAACCAAATACCCGTCATGAAAAATATCTAATGATAAAGAACATATGACAACTATTTGATAAAAATGATAGTGAGCATACGTACCTGTGCCTGTGGTTGTAAGAGATATCCTCGAGACTTTTTAGTAGAATGAAAAAATGAGCAATACCGCATGTAGGTGACAATGTCTAGATTGTTGTTCCGTGAACGGTGTAAAAAATGGAGCTTCTGGGATCTAGAACAAAAAGGTTGGAAATTTGGGTAGGGGGCATATATATAGGTGGGTTATCCTCAAGAAATTTTTTGAAAGGATCTCCTGTCCCAAATTTTTTCTTTTCTCCTTCCATGAGAGGTCGCTTGGGCATGCAAGAGCTTTTTTCCTCAAGAGAAACAAGCTCAAGACCCAATTATTTGTACCTTGACCTCGTTGGGGACATGCATCAAGGCGACAAGGAGCAGACCTCTCTGATACCACTGATCAGGATTTTATGATCAAAATGAAATGAATACATATTATTAAAATATGCTTAACACAAAATAACAGAGATACAATAAAATTGGTTTTCTATTCAATAAGGAAATAAGTTGAAACTGTAAAATGCAGCAGAAAACAAGCTTGTTGGAATGGTGACGGCTTATCTCTAAGAAGAGATGTGATGAATGCACTCATTCGCAAGAATATGGTTACAATGTGGCTCTGAAGGCCTTTTACAATAAACAAGAATGTCAAAAACCCTAGACATCCAAAAACCTAACCCTAGGAGATGAAGCGCCAAAAGTCATGTGGGCCCCATTTAGGTAAGTTAGTACATCAACTTCTTGGGGTCGTAAATGTTGCATATGATCTCCATTTTAGGTGCATGATAGACCATTGGAAAGGTCTAACTAAGAATAACAATTGTCGACTAGCCCAGGTTAGTGCTTCTAGAAGCCACTTGGGCCCCAAATCCCCAAAAAATGTCATTTAGGGCCTCAAAACGACCCCAAAAGTTTGGAACCTTAAAAATTGCTGAAAAACTGCCAATGGAATAGGTGGGTGGCCACCGATATCCACCTGGATCGTGTATTCAAACATTACCAATAAATAAACCCAATGTGACAATTCCCATGGCCACATTTACCCAATGCATTCTTATATTGACTCTAAAATACCATATATCCATGTCATGTATACCACCATGACGAGTTGGGAGGTCTAGCCAATGCCTCAACACATCCTTTGAACTCTTCCCCACAATCTATCTGATCATTTGGATATCTTCCTCTTCAACCCGTATATAACACTAGGAACATCAAACCTTAGTGTTATTCAATGTCGACAAAAGGTTGTAGTCCAAACCTTATTCTTCCATGACCTTTCCACTTGTTCATCTCTAATGGAAAACATTGCTACCATAGAAGTATGTCTCTTGTCTTATATTGGTTATGATCTCATAACCAACATAACACAATATGCAATTAAATTTATCATAAATACATTGAATCATTACACAACATGTATATACTCAAGGTCCTCTTCCTTTCCATCAATGCAACTATTGAACTTTAATTGAGGGAATTCTTAACTCAATTCCCTTCTGTATTTATTCATCATAAACAACCTCAAATGCATACCCTCATGGCTATTATTTCCTTACTTGATGCTACATGATCAACTGGTACTTTGTAGAATCTCATAGTCTCCCTTCACCAACCTCTTGATCAACATTCCCACTATCCTCATTTGTCTTCATATGGATGGTCACCATAAGAAACAATATCATCATCTTTTTTAACCATGCTATAATCATTCCTCCTAGATCCACAATCCATCATTAGTTTTATTCAAATATCATATCATCATTATTTCATATATACAAGTATACTACTCTATGTCTACGAGCATGCCAACAACATGTTCAAGAATGTACATATCCACAAATGCATGTTAGTATGCACCAAGCATTTGATCTTTCATGCCTATTTCATGAACATGCATTTTATCTCTATTGTATGCATCATGCATCAATTCTATCATGCACTCCAATGCATATCTATTTCAGATTCAATTAATTATTTTTGTTGTTGTAGATGGTTGTCCTTGAATTCCTGTAGAACCTCATTTCCTTTTGCGCTGCCATTCTGCTCACCATTGGCCTCTATTTTGAACCCCACTTGGCCATTCTACATTTCTAGCCACTAGATCTACTAGTGTTTCCATCTCACAACTACTTCCTTTATGCAAAGAATATTATCCCAACATTTTGGCTAAAATTATCAATATTCATAGTACTATAACATGCATTACTCTAGATGAATATTAATACTGCAATCTAATTAACCAAATCGGTCTTGAAATACCATGATCATTGTTTGACATTTCAAGATTCTGATTTTTTTTTTATGTCATCTTTCTAATACTCTTTTCCATCCATGTTTGTGCTCAATTTTAAATACCTCTCTTCACTTCATTGAGTGAATTATTATGAAGCACTTCTTGGCCATTCAATACCACTCTGCTCCAAATGGAATGCTACACTTATTCATTTTCACTTGTACCCTACTTTTCTTGTGCACTATGATAATAGAGGAATCTTTCTTGCTTTGTGTAATTTTAGACAAGATTTTCCAGATCATATCTAACAATCCTTCTTATCGCATTCCTATACTTGCACATAGAGATGAATCATCCACTCCATGAGTCACACCTCATCTCATGACATCCTTTTTCCTTTTCTTGTAGCAAGCTTATAGCCTTGACTATATTCCTACCTTCAAGGCTATGGAGTCCTTCTGAACTCCAATGCATGCTTATGAAATTACTCATCTAATGGATTCATGATTTATGTGAGAACCTTTGTTGATTCTCCTCTGCAATCCATTCAAACTCTATAGCAACTGAATACTAATATTCCTTTGTTCTTCCTTAGACCTTTATCAACCTTGCATCACATGTTCTGCAACCCTGCATTTTCCTTTGTAGCTCTTTGATGTTTCAACCAACTACACAAGCTTGACCTGCTTCCCTATCCAATGGACCCTGGGATTAATCTAGAATATACCCACAAAATTCTCAATTGTGTAATCTTATCCCCTTTCTAGAAACCCCTCACACAACACTCTCTTCTAGAGTGCTCCTCTACGTATTAACAATGCCCTATTATTAAGCTCACCCATTTTTATTTTTTTAAGATATTACACTTTAAATGAACCTATATACTTATGCATAGGAATAATCATGAGCTTCAATACTCCTCCTGTAACACACCCGACCCCTAGGTGATATTTTAAGGGGTGGGGTATCAAAATTTCGTTTCCATTAACTCTCTCTAGGTTCCTCTTTCACCAAAGTTAAGGTTCTTCCAAACCCGTAGGCTCTTTCCTATCCCCTTTGAAGGATTTGAACAGCAGATGCTAGCTTTCCATGCTAGGCCCCTTCCTTCATATGACCTCGGGATGTGCCTAGGCACCAACTCAAAGGGCGCTTTGGAGCTTCAGGTTCTGGGTGTTCTTGACACACCTAACTTCGAATCCTCCAAACTCCGGGCTCGTGAACACACATAGACTAGATCTATGGTCCACACTTCGTTCATAATCAATGACTAAAATTTACTTCGGGACTTTGGCATTCAGGAGTTTCGAACACTCCAAACACCTCTTTCCTCTGAAGTGATATGTACCTAGAGTTTTAGATTGATCACCACGTTTTTTCCTAGATCAACAGTCGATATCCGTCCTTTTCCCCGCTTCAGGCGACTTGCAGTCAATGCTCCTCCACATTCTTTCTTCTGGAGTACCAATCCTCTGAAGTAATAGATCTCATGCCATGCATCCTATTCCAATGGACGGTTACTGATGAACTCTGATGCTCTGGACTTCGGGTGTTCTCGTGCCTTTACTCTTCAATTCCTCTAGAGTGACTTTCCCCTGGAGTAAATCTCTAGTCTACATGTGTTCCAACGACGAACGACTAGAATGATTCCTTACCTTTGGAGCTTCGGATGACTTCTGGTCAATGATCCACTTCCTTTCCTCTAGATTTCTCACTTTCGAACTCCACGATCTGCTAACGTGTGACCCTCTTAGATCGATGGTCATGATTTACTTCGGCAGTTCGAGCTTCGGGACTTCTCAACTTGCACGACCCCACTTTCCTCTGAAATGGCTACCTTATGAAATGGAATATCTATTGACACCTGTCCTTAGCTGAGGGATGAATTAGATGTACGTCGTCTCTCCAGCCTTCGGGAGTTCTTGTTCAACACACTCCATTTTCTCCCAAAGTGACTTTTCTCTAAAATGGAAGATCTTCTACCACACATCCCTTTCCAATGGATGACTGGGATGAATTCGAGACTCCAACCTTCGGAAATCCTCATGCCTTCACACTTCTATTCTCCCAGAGTGACTTCTCTCCGGAGTGCAGGATTTGATGACACCTATCCCTTTGGCTTGGATGGCTCAGATCTGCTTCGTCCCCCGACTCTTTGGGAGTTTTGCGATGAAAACCCCTCTTTTCTCCCAGAGTCGGTCAATGTCAGGCTGACCAAAACCTCAATCTGATGGTCCAAGGGTATCTACATGACCCCAGAGATCTACGACTCATAACTTCCGTTCAAGGGTCCCTTGGGTCCCAGCGTGTTCCACTTCGAGAGGGACACCTGGAAATACACATGTTCCCATGATCGAACGGTCGCGAGGGATCCTGAAGGATCCTTAGATCCATGGTCCATATTAACTTCAAGACTTCGGGGGTTTTGGTGTTACCAAACCTCTGTCCTCCCGAAGTGGTCAATGTTGGGCTGACTATATCATAGTTCTGACGGTTAGGAT
Organism: Picea mariana; assembly: GCA_032191745.1. Taxonomy (NCBI): domain Eukaryota; kingdom Viridiplantae; phylum Streptophyta; class Pinopsida; order Pinales; family Pinaceae; genus Picea; species Picea mariana. The sequence continues at coordinate 10,012 of JASDQU010738977.1, read as the reverse complement.
AGTTCCTGAGCATCGTCAGATCTACGACCCTGATTACGTTTGGGACTTTGGGACTTCAGGGGATTCACCTCCTATGCAGAAAATATTCTCAATTCGTTGGACCCACGAAGTTCGAAGGGCTCTAAGGGTTAACGCATGCGTTCCTTCTCCAGATCCGATGATCATGAAGAAACTCGGCTCCTCCCAAACTAATCTGATCCATTCGTCTTCCAAACAAAAGGATCTCTCCTTTTGGGGCTTGAATCTCGCTATCCTTCCTAACCTTTGTCAGCTCCTTAAGTACTTATGTATTTCACACTATTTCTTCTAAACTTAACACTTAGAGAAATCTTCCACACACCCCTTGTGCTCATTTATAATCTCTAGAACTTAAGGGGTTCTCGGTCTCTTCTAGCCTCGCAAAGACTCTGTGCATACATGTACTACCTCTCCTAAGCTTAACAGACTCCTTCCTTTAGAAAAACTGGGAGTGTCGGGATGCACATGTGAGGCTATGCCCAAGGTCAACAAATCCACATTTCATTTATTTTAACTTGAGTCACCATGGGGCTCAGGCATTTACGTGTACAAGCCAGAGAATTCCTTATTTTCTTAAATACATAATTAGGTAGAATTAAAGGGATATAGTATAACCATTGAGAAAACATGCACATCCCTGCAACATTCATAGGATATCCAACTTTAATTCACAGTTACCTCTTAAATACATAGGATATGTGAATACTTATCTATTACAGGTTGTAGCCAACTAACTGACTGTGGGTGTTTTCCTTTCCACCCAACCATAGGCTCAGAGGAATTCATTCTTAGTGCTCTGTCCACCCCCATGCCAAGCCATGATATCACCAGGGAATTTATGCCAATTCTCAATGATCCTTTCTCTTTCACATCTTTCGCGAGGTTTACTTGGTGCTTCCTCAGCATCAAGCTCACAACCTTCTTCTCAGGTCCCATTCTCTGCATACTCTCAAATATTTCTCTCTCTATCATGACCTCGATGAGGTTTATCAGATGCTTCCTCAACATCAAGCTCGTGGCCTTCATCTCATTCTTTTCTAGTGAGTTCCTTGCATTCTTCAGTCTTCTTTTTATTCTCTGGCATTCCTTGCACGCACATCCCTCCTATCCTATTCCTTCTATCAGAAGGAAACCCAGGTTTGTCTAGGTCTGTAGGATCCAGTGGTACTTTAGACTGACCTTCTGCAGCTATACCATGCTTCCATTCATGGGGTAGTTGATGGTTCAACCACCAGTCCTTTTCTTATTAACTGATCTCTTATAGTTTTCAAATTCTTTCTTCTAGTGATATCATGGTTAGTACTTTCAAGGCTTCACCCCCACAGTTAATTATTGGAAATTCAAACAAGATTACATTTACAATGTTCCCATGCCACAACATGGTAATCCTAATTAATGATAAATTACAAGTTGGGGGAAACAAGGGTGTTACAATCCCCTCCCCCTTAAAAGGAACACCATGCTCGGTGTTCTTTCTCAGTAGCACCTGTCATGCCTTTCTCATTCAGACACTTTAGAAGTATTGACCTTATTTCTCAGTCAGGTCCTTTTTCAGACTCTTAATCTTCATCACCTACCTTCAATAATTCTTGGACAACAAGCACATTAGTCATAGTCTCATGCGAAAACATTTTACTGTTGCATAAAATTTCTAGGAAAATTTCATAATCTAGCACAATACTTATCTGTGCATTTGATAGATTTGTTTCCACATGGTTGTCTTGTTATCTAGGCTCATTGTTTTTTATTTACATACCCACTGTGTGCATGATCCCAATCAATAGTTTACAAGAAATATCAAAGTCTCCTCTTCCTTGCGGTCACTCACCCTCTAGGTTCATGCTTAGGCATCCCATTCTCTATTATACAATTCGTCGGGTAATCCATCTTTCCTTGACAAGGTTTTCTTGCATAGGAAGAATCCCAGATACTTTATCGAGGCTTACAGTCGAGGCATCCCTCAGACTTTCTCTATCGAGGCTTCCCTCTGGCTTGTGTTACCTCAACACAACATATTCCAGGCGATCATAGCTTACCACAGAGTTCTCATGGCTCAACACTGGCCTCCTTCATGATTATCAGATGGATATCCTTCATCCATCCTTTATGGACGTATCTTTTCTTCTCACCTGTGTCACAGGTATACATAATTCATGAGACATTATCGCAATTCTAAATTTCATAATTTTATTGCAAATCTGTCACCCACATATTTTCCAATTTCTTCATTTATTTTCAGATCTTTTCCTTACAGAACTGGATTCACAAGCATGGGACTTCCCTCCCCATGGTATTTTAGCTCAGTAGGCAATCAGTCTTCCTTATGGGCTTACAATATTTCCATATCCAAAACTCTTTCTTCTTGCAAGTCATTCTTTGCACAACCAAACAAACTGTTAGTTTCTCATGTATATATATATATATTCTCACCAAATTTAAAATGTCATTACAACCTTTCTTAACTTGTGCATTCTAACAGTTGCACCACATCTATATAAACATGGGGGGGAAAATCATCCCTTACCTATGCATCATTTCATCCTACGAAACCTTTCAAAATGTAATTCAGGTATCAATTGACTTTAATGAATGTGCCAACATTCGTGACCACATTCATACCCTATTCACCCTTACATTGATTTCAAATTTGCCAAATTTTATGACAATCACTCTTCCATGGTGTGTTGGATCTTAGCCAAGCTCTTCACCACAACGCTTGTTCATTCTTGTTCATTATTTCAATTGGACTGTGCTTCCTGCTACAGGTTGTTCATGATCCCAGGTCGACACATATGAAACTATAAGTTTCTCTTGAATGCACCCAAGCATTATTTTCTTGTTAGTAACCAAGGTGCCCACACTCATGGCCACCCAAATTTGCTTTCCTTTGACATCCATACAATGTAATTAAAATTTTTGGAAGGTCCTCCTTCCTGAATGGAAGGTTTATTGTCTTCCCTTCATGCAAACATGCATTTTCTTGAAGCAATTCCATTCATTGTGATAGTTATGAGAACCTTTATTCCCATAGAACCAGGCCCCGCGACCATAGTCTAACACAGATTTCTAAACTCTATCTTCCTTGACTGGCACAAAGGAACTCTGTCGACTGCGAGTTGTGACCTCGGTTCTATTCTTTTCAGGCGCTATCCTTTCAGGTCCGGTGTCTAGGCGCTATGATCCTGGCTAAATCCCTTGTCTACAAATCGATGGTGTAGATACATCTTCCCCCATATCCAATGATTGCAAGGGATTGCAGAACCTCAACTAACTTGTGGTTTGACTCTCCTCTCGATCTCTGCAATTAATACAAGTCCTCTGATCTTCGATCAGATCCCAAACTCCAAACAATGCTATATTGAATTTAAATTATGGGTACAGGTATCGACGTTAACCTGTGTGCTTATGAAATCTATGCAATGATCGCGAGCCGTCAATCTTAGCCCTCGATTGATTTTAAACCACACAATTTCCAGATAACAATAATTCCAACACATAAGTGTTTGAAAAAGAATTTAGATTGATAAAAGAGCTTCAATTTTCTAAATTCAACCACAGAACCCAATCACAACACGTGTTTTATGAGACATTAACGCATGGGTTCCTTGCAGGTTCACCCACCGATCTTTCACAGATCGAGGGTTTATAGTGATTGCGGAACCCCAATATGCTCGCTCTTTATCGGAGAGTTCAATCTCCGCAATCTGAAAATTTCTCGCCTGACTCTTTTAATCATGGTTGTTGATCATCCACCCTGACGAGATCAATGGTGCGGGTTGATTACGGGCCGTGAACTAGTACACCCGTTAATTTCTCCTTTACGTCCCACAATGATCCCCAACCGTCGATCTAATCAAACGACTGGTGTTTGAACCGTTAACTCCAGTGGATATTGAATTCGATTTGACGACTGCGATCGGTCTTCCCACTGATGAATGGCTCGAATTCATATCCTCTATCAGGTTCTTGATTAACCTTATTCGATCAGGGTTTTCTTCCTAAAGCATACTCTACTTGGGTATCTGTGGCATACAACTACCTTTCAAAAATTTGGTGCATAATGTTAAGACAATAAAACATTTTCAGACATGTCCTAACACATATTTATGCACTTCATCACATTATCCTTAATGTTTTCATGAGTGCATGATCCAGGTGGATAACGGTGGCCACCCACCTTTTCCAATTGCCTCAAAACAATTTTCTGGCAATTTACTATTTTTAGCAGTTTTTAACTTCCGAGGCCATTTTGAGGCCCTAAATGACGTTTT